>JAJONZ010025823.1:0-32153 GCA_029582445.1 Solanum paucissectum
ATAAACAAGACAATAAAGGAGAAGTGAAAAATTAGGCATAAAAATAAAAGTAAAAGAGGTCAAAGATTCATAGTTATAATGGAGTAATGAACTTGGGTTAATAAGAAAATTTAGTGGGCTAATGACCCTAAAATGTAAAAGATATGTAAAAAATATAGTCTTGATTTTATATTGATATTTTAAAAATATTTATTGATAAAATTTTAGCAAGTAAAACACTACTTAAAATATATATAATAAATATTTTTAAAATTCACAGCCCGTGGGCTGGCCTCTGAGGCTTGCGGGTTGGACCTACGAGGCCAGCGGGCCAAATGAGGCTGGGCTAAAAAGCCTCGTTCCTAAATAGGCTAAAAAAAATTGAGCCCAACCCCATTTAATTCAAGGGTTGGGTTGGGTTGGGCCGGCCTAGTGGGCCAAGCCCATTTTGACGGCTCTACCAAAATCCATCGTGCAACCATCATTTGCAATCATCACCATCAATGATTATTACATCCACTAATCACAGTCGATAATTCCCATCATTAGTCAACATTAAATATCACTAACTGCCTTCATCATTCAACATCGTCATTAGCTATCAGTATCATTCAACTACTAATTATTAGTCATCACCATAAAAAATCATGGTTAATCACTACTACCAACCACTATATCATAATTACTATTCATAACCACTATGATTAGTCAACACCATCCTAAAATTGACATACACACAATCACCATCGTTAGTTAGTACCATCAATTTTCATATAAATATTTTATTAATATAATATTAGATCAATTGATGTATTATTTGAATTTTAGGTTTATTTTTTTAAACAAAGACAAATTTTATACATTCAAGTGTCAAGAAACAAACGTCTTAACTATTTTATATTCTAATCTTAATGTAAAATATTAATATTTAAATTTAGACCTCTAAATCTAATGCATATCTTAATACCCAGATGTGTATTCATTTTCATACCGACTTAATTTTTATGAAAACAAATTAGTCCTAAGATTATCACATCAGAGAATGGAAAGAGATGGGGGAAACATCCATTCTCTCAAGGCACATAGGCTTGAAAACTAGACTTACGAAAAGAAATTTTATGAATTGTATTAACAGCACATGTAGAACATAAACTAAAAAATTTAAATGAAGGAAAAATAACGCTAGATGAAGATGCTTGATGAATAGTAGAAAAGGATGTATGATCCAAACGAGCACGTCAAACCCTCAAGGATGTAGCATAAGAAACAGGTGGAGATGACTTTAACATAGGAAAAGTATATAATCCTTCTTCACTCGGACCTAGGTATAATATGCCCCTCATCGCCAAGTCTTAATAAAAAATGTTAAGAAAAAAATTTAATTGAAACTTGATTAAACTTAGCAAAATAACTATTGTACAATTAATTTTAAGTAACGGTTGAATCACGTAGAATGTCATCAAGATTGAATGTGTTATCAAATAAAACAACTTAACTTTTGCCAATGAGAGAAATATAAATTTTTTAATCATTACCTATAGTAACTTCTTTAGGACCTTGACATGTCATTTTTCTCCGTGCTTTCACACATGAAGGATCCATATAAACCAAGATGTGCAAAATTTAGAGAAGATGCAATGGTAGATTTCAAATTTAAAAATACTTGCACGTCCTTTTTAAAAAAAAAGTTATTTCCTAACGATCAATAAATATATACAAATAAACATTCACTCAAACTCCTACGTGATAGTACCCTTACACAGTTACACCACCTTTTTATCCACTTTCAAAATCCTAACTCCGACACTGCAAATACTTTATGGACTGGCATAAAATATTTTTATTATTTTGGACTAATTTTACTTAGGGAAAAGGGTCAAATATGCCCCTAAACTATTCGAAAAGGTCTAATTATTTTGGACTATTTTTACTTAGGGAAAAGGGTCAATCATGCCCTCACCGTCCAACATTTCGCCCATATATGCCCTTGTAGACGTTAGTTGGTCTGCTGGACATATCCAGCTCATTTTCCACTTCTTTAAATGCCACATGAAATTGCCATGTCATTTTGACCTTACCACATAGCATTTATCTGAAAATGAAAAGGGATCAATTATGCCCCTAAAAAATTTGGACCCATAAATCAACCCCCCTTTTAAATAAACTATCCGATCTGTTTTCAACAATTTTGTTTAAATTTTTTTTTCCGGTAAATCCCAAAAATGAGTAATTGATTAATAAAAAATAGGAAAAATATTAAAAAAATATAAAATTAACGCAAAAAATTTACAAATAAATATAGTAACCTTAAATTCAACAATTTCAAAATTTTTTATAAGTTTTTATTTTTTTCCCGGTAAATCCCGAAAATGAGCAATTGATTAATAAAAAATATGAAAAGTATGAAAAAAATATAAAGTTAACGCCAAAAATTCACAAATAAATATAGTAACCTTACATTCAACAATTTCAACAATTTTTTTTTAATTTTTATTTTTTTTCGACAAATCCCGAAAATGAGTAATTTATTAATAAAAAAAGGAAAAATATGAAAAAAATATATAAAATTTACGCCAAAAATTCCCAAATAAATATAGTAACCTTAAATTCAAAAATTTCAGCAATTTTTTTTATTTTTTATGGTAAATCCCGAAAATGAGTAATTGATTAATAAAAAATAGAAAAAATATGAAAAAAATATAAAATTAACGCCAAAAATTCACAAATAAATATAGTAACCTTAAATTCAACAATTTCATCAAATTTTTTTATTTTTTTCCATATTTTTCCTATTGTTTATTAATTAATAACTCATTTTCGGGATTTACCGAAAAGAATAAAAATTAAAAACAATTGTTGAAATTGTTGAATTTAATGTTAATCTATTTATTTGTGAATTTTTGGCATAAATTTTATATTTTTTTCATATTTTTCCTATTTTTTATTAATAAATTACTCATTTTCGGGATTTTCCAAAAAAAATAAAAATTTAAAAAAATTGATGAAATTATTGAATTTTAGGTTACTATATTTATTTGTGATTTTTTGGCGTTAATTTTATATTTTTTATTAATCAATTACTCATTTTCGGAATTTACCGAAAAAAAAGAATTAAAAAAATTGTTGAAATTGTTGGTTACAATATTTATTTGTGAATTTTTTGCGTTAATTTTATATTTTTTATTAATAAATTACTCATTTTCGAAATTTATCGAAAAAAATAAAATTTTAATTTTTTTTTTGTTGAAAACGGGTCGGGTAGTTTATTTAAAAGGGGGGTTGATTTATGGGTTGGATTAGGTGTTTATGGGTCCGAATTTTTTTAGGGGCATAATTGATCTCTTTCCATTTTCTTATAAATGTCATGTGGTAAGGTCAAAATGACATGACAATTCCATGTGACATTTAAAGAAATGAAAAATGAGCTGAATATGTCCAGCAAAGCAACTAACATCTACAAGGGCATATATGGGCGAAAAGTTGGACGGCAAGGGCATGAGTGAGCCAAACTTTAAACGAAAGGTATATCTAGACCTTTCCGAATAGTTTAGGGGCATATTTGACCCTTTTCCCTTTTACTTAACAATTTTTTCATTATTCATTTGGATTTCCCAACAGAATGGCCATATTTTTTAGGTTAATTATATGCAGGGGACGGTGCTAGGTTGGTGTAGAACATGATCTACAAGTTTTGATTATTTAGATACCTATTTCTCAATGTTTATTTGAACACTTTAGTCATGTTGTGTCATGTGATCCTGAAAACTTGTTAAAAAACATTAGCACATTGATATGCTGTTGGGATCTATAGTTGTCTCTTAACTCAACAACATAAAATAAACACACTACTAAAACAATTAATGAATTACATGTTATATTCGTTGTCAATTTATCGTTAACAACTCATAATTAATAAATTTATTTGTTGCTTATTCCTATATTTTTAGAGAATGTATTGGAACAAAGAGGAGCGGATGGCTAGAGATTTTATGTACTACGTGAAATGATTATATTAAAGAATAATTAGTTATTACTATAGTTGATTAGTGGATCTTTATAAAATTATATGTATTTAAATTACAATTTCAAACATTTATTTAAAGAACATGGAGATATATGATTTATCAATGTAGTGTCATAAAATATTCCGATATAACTATGACCAACTGGTTGCTCCTCTAATTAAAGTATGGGGACATTTTTTCGTTACCTAGATTACACCTTCGGATACCCCATAAGGAAATTTTTTTTACTCCCCCCAATTTTCACTTTACGCCTCTCCAACTCCCCTTATGTTATAAGGAGTGAAATTAGACAAGAAGAATCTCTATAGAAACTAGTCCATTATATTTCGTAATATATAAGAGAACGAGACACAACTCCACAGTCGGAGGAAAAGATGTGGATCGATGACCCTACATAGACAACTACATAGAGAGGTCTCTACTAATCTATATAAAAGAGATTGAGACACATCCCCAGAGCCATGGAAAAAGATGTGGATTGATCACCCTACATAGACAATTACATAGGGGTCTCTAATAGTCTTTACATTCCTTAATTTCGTTTCCCCACCCACCCACCCACCAAGAAAAATATTACAATCTATGAGGTCTACAAGTTTCACACATTTAAGTAATACTCCTTGATAAGATTATATAAAAATTGGAGGAATTTTGATAGTTTCAACAATTTATCGAATTTTTATATTTATGAGGAAAAAAATATAACTTTAAAAATGAAATTGTATTTTCAAACAAGAACTTAACTCAAGTCAACTTAATTTCAAATCATTATGCCATATCACATTTCAAATGGTGTTTAAGAAAAGGGATACAAATAGAAAATCTTTTTAAGAGTTAAAGGAGGAGGAGGAGCAAGTGAAGAAACAAGAAAAAAAATGTACTCCTTTATCCTATTTTACGTGACATTTTTTCTGTTTTAATCTGTCCCAAAATTAAAAGAATGTCATTTTATCATTAGAAATAATTTAATTTTAAAAATTTAATTTTACCCTTAGTTAAATGATTACATACACATAAATATCTAAGGGTTGTTTTAGACCACATCTTTGAGAAGTTTTCCGTTTTTCTTAAATATCTTGTTAAGTCAAATGGTGCGACATAAAATATGACTAAGCTAGCGTTTGACCCCAAATTTCAAAATATTCTTGGCAAATCATTTTGGGGTGAAGTTAGACCATGCGTTTGGCCATAAATTTTGAGAGAAATATTTGACTATTTCAAAAAATATGATTTATACCCATAAGTTATACAAACTATTTAAAATACCTTTACGTTTGTATTGTCATTTTATAATGAACATATATTGTTAATAAATAATCTTATAAGTTATAACATAATTATAACAATCAACAATAACAAAATAACAATATGGGCAATAGCAATACATTAATCGCATACTCATACTTGTCATTGACTTGAGATGAATTATAACCTATTAAAGATAAATTGTTCTTTTTTCTTTGCCACAATCTGTATAGACAACAGAGAGGAATAGTTGTTAGTTATTAATGGAGTAATTTAGTAGATAAATATTAGTTGAAATTAATAAATGATGGATATTTTTTATAAAATATAAAAAATTGAGGTAATTTTTTTTAATTTTTTTTTCTAAATATTAGAATTTGGCTCAAATATTAATTTTTTTAGTATTTGAGAACATGTGATATTTGACAAATATATTTGTCAAATAATAACAAATTGTATGACCAACCTAATGACATAGTAAATAAGGCTGTACTTGATTTACATGAATATGACGATGTTGTAAAAAATTCGACAGTTGTGAATCCTATACCAAACAAGATTTATGATGTAATCATTACTTTGGCCCGAGATGGGGTTGTTATTTTCATAGATGCAGGTCTACAAAGGGAGAAGGAAAAAGCAAGCATCGGAATGGCGGCTATAGATAGCTGTTGTCATTTGCTTCATGCCTTTGGTACCCCTATTCAATTTGTAGGGAAGGCCATAACTGCTGAAGCACTAGCAATTCGGGAAGCTGTGGAAAGAGCACTACAAAAGGGTTAGTCAAAGGTTCACATACTGTCAGATGCAAAGAATGTCATACAAATGTTGCAAAAGAATGTGATAACATCTTGGGAAATAGAGACCATTTGCGAGGATGTCTGGCGATTGATGAAGTCTTTTGAACAAATCGAGATTATATATATTCCTCGAACATGGAATGTATTATCCCATAATCTAGCAAAAATTTCTATTTCGTGTATAAATAGGTTTTCTTGGGATTCTGCCTTCCCAAGTTGTGTTGTAATGGAAACAATGGTGTCTTATGGACATCTGAAACATGTTTTAAAGTAATGCAATAAAGTATTTTCCTGAAAATAAAAAAAATAAAAATAAACACACATTGTGATTGACACTATTCTATCAATTTATTTTTCCTCATATCTTCAACCATTGTACTATATTGATACTATCATATGTTGAGAAGGGGTCAAGGGGATATTTGAAACTTAAGCAATATTACACTTTGCATGTTATTTTTAATAAATCAGATCAAATAGTGCATAAGAAATATCTCACTATAACTAATGTCAATATAATTAAGACCTTATTTGGATGGATTTTTGGTTTTAGACTTATAAGTCAAAAGAGCCATAAATTAGAAGTTCTAACTTTTTAACTTTGACTTATTTTTATCATTTTATCTTAAGATCAAAAGTTTATAAACATTTTTTAAATTTGTCCAAACACCAAAAATATTTAAAAACTATCTTAACTTTAAAATATTTAAAATAAGCCAAACCAAACAGATATTAACATTAACTTTAAAATAACTTTAAAATAAGCACTCAAAAATTACTTTCTCTTGAAAAAATATTTGCAAGATATTGATTAAATGGTGAAATCACCCCTTCAAAAACAGAAAAGCAATATTCTTAAGTGTTACTTATTTTGAGGCTTAATTGAATCCCAAAAATAAAATTGTTATTTATTCTTTCGTTTGTTCGTGGAAGAGACTCAACTATTTTATAAAAAAAAACAGAAAAACATGCCTCTACATCAAGCAAGCTTTTATTTAATTTTCTTGTACCATTAGCATTCTTCTTCTAATAAGGGAAAATGCCTGATATACCCCTCAACTTTGTCATTTGGAGCTTATATGCCCCTCGTTATGAAAGTGGCTCATATATACCCTTACCGTTATACAAACGGCTCACATATACCCCTACCGTTACAAAATGAGCTCACATATACCCTTCATTTAACGGAAGTGAAAAAAATAGTTTTAAATTTATATTTTTGACTTTTAATTTTCTTAAAAACTATTTAGGGGTATGTGATTCTTCTAGCAAAGTTCAAGGTATATTTTAATTTTTTTCATACATAAATTATTTTTTGACTTCTTTTATTATAATTATTTGAGTTCTTATTCTTATTTTATTATTTTCTTTCATTCCTTAGTGTAAAGAAAAAAAATTAAACTCTTTTTTTTGTGACTATATTATAATTTGAAACTATTTTTTTTTGTCTATATTGTAATTTAATTTTTGTATTTGAAGAAAAAAATTTGATCATCTATAATAAGTTTTACAAGAATATTAGTGAAACATAAATAAATTGACCATCAAAATAATAAATCTAAATTAGTCATTGAAATAAAAAAAAAATCAAAAAAAATATATGTTTGAGGAGGATTAAATATACTCATATGGGATTATATTTTATTTTTAAAAAAAATAAAAAATTAAACTAAAATTAATTTTTTTCATTTCCGTTAGAGAAAAAGGGTATATGTGAGCCATTTGTATATAAGTAGGGGTATATATGAGCCACTTTCATAAAAAAGGGGTATATCAGCTCTAAATGACAATGTTGAGAAATATATCAGACCATTTTCCCTTCTAATAATATATTCCATGCACAAACCCAAACTTGATTTTATAACTAAAAAATAAAAGAATTTTACCCATCTCTTCAAATTCTTTAATGATAAAGCTACATATATATGATATATAAATAACATGATCACTAAACATATGTGAATCCATCTATAATCAGAGGCAGACCCATACTGACAAGTTGGGGTGCACGTGCACCCATTAATGTCGAAAAAAATCATGAGTGTCTATACATATCGATCTTGAAAAATTTATCTAAATTAAGATATAATTAGCAGTACACCCAGTAGAAACAAATGAGTGCCTTTATTCTGTTAGTACAAACTAGGGAAACCATTCTTGAGACCAAGGTTCAAATCCAACTAAAGCCCTTTTTTACTGTCTTTTATTTTAAGTTTAACTAGATATAATTATATTGATTCATCCAAAATCTTTAAATTTGAAGTTCACCTATGCCTATAGTTATAACAGTGAGAACAAGTGAGAAAAGAGTGACAAGCCACCCATCTTAATTTTGAAAAAGGTAAACCACCCTCAATACTAATAAAGAAAAGGACTGAGGCAGATTGGTGGGATATTGAAAAAAGCAAAAGTTTGGAGATCTACTTTTTAACTTTGCTTGCAAAAGTTCTAGTTTTGCATGTGCGCCATAATGCCTCTATTTTGACTTCTATCATCCCCTTTTCATGACCACTATCTATTTCAAAAACCATAATTTATTTTATAATTTCAACATTTTGTATTTATGATGAAAATTTATAGTATATATAATTATATTCCGTATCAAAATAAAAATTCATATTTGTATTGGGTAAACAAGTGGTATGAACACGTGTCAGCAGAGATAATTTTGTAACTAAGAGGAGAGTTTGTGAACTAATCAAACATATGAAGAAAGTTCATATCTCGATAACATGATTAAAAGGACAGATACATCAGATATTATCACACGAATATTTGGAGTACGAAAGAGGAATAGTGCTTGTCACCACTAACGACATTTTCATGTGGACAACTTCCATTAGACCATTACGTATAGTATTTTAGAGTTCGAGCGGAGGTTTTTTTTTTCTCCGAAACAGAACCTCTTTTATTATTGCATCAACGAAGTACATAGTTTAAACATATTTTTTGCATCCTGGATGATTCAACTTGAGAAAAACTTTTCCCAAAAGATTTCTTTCAATAAAGAGATAGAGTATCTAACTAAACTATCAGCTATTTTGTTCACAAATCTAGAAATATATATAAATTCAACATGATTGAACATGCTTGGAGCTTGTGGTTTATCTTTTTAATGTATAAATAATATTTTTGATACACTTGTTGGTCATTTGTATCCCAAGAAATACAAATATACAATAACAATACTTTTAGATTCTTATGCTCCAAATTTTCCTTGTTCATCAAGTGTTTGTCTTATATTTGTTTGCTTTATTATTATAACTTTGTTTTTATCTATTAAAATTGCAATATTCAATTATTTATAATTAAACCTTAATTATGAGTTAAGTTAGAAGCATGTTCTCGACCTCATACAAATTTAGCTGTACCGTTTTACTGGCAAACAATATTTATATTTTTTTTGTGTAGGGGTAGACCACAGTATCTTTGGTGTTTCTCTTCTTGTTGGGCATAAACAAGACAAACCTTAACAGCTACAAATACAACCTACCTTGTGAACATATAGTCTAATTAATTACACTGTTTTTGTAGGCAATAATTCATTGACAACCTTCTCTTGGAACAGTTCAATGTAACAAAGTCGGTTGAACCTAATCACTTAACTTAAATCCTTAACAATTTAATAATATGCTTGCTTAGTAATTAAAAATTTACCCATGTTGGTGGCTATATATGATTGTTTTTTCCTTTTGTTTTTTCATTCGATATTCGGAGTTTATTGGAGTTCTGACTAAATCCAAATCGTGTACTGCAGGGTCGAGAGTGAGGCTTCCAACAAGATTTTCTTCATATACTCATGATTCGAATGTGAGATCTGATTAAGAATAAAACAATCTCATAACTACACCATAATTTATGTTGTTTTGCTATATATAAATTCATGTCAAACAAACACATGGCTGCAGTAGAAACAAATATATATTTCACCAATCATATTTTCTTTATAACAATGTGTTTGGTACAAAAGAAAATGTGTTTCATAAAAAATGATTTTTCTAATAATATTTTCATAGAAAATAAATTATTATTTTTTAAAAATATGTTTAATCAACAAACATAATATATTATCCTATGAATATTTATATATTCGTACAAGCACAAAGAGAGTGGATGTGAGGTGAGTGGAGGTGTTGGGGTTGGTTGATGAACCTCATTATTTGACTATATTTGGTGTCCCATACTCATATTAAGATACGATTAAATATATAGGGCCTGTTTCTCAATTTGACACTTTCAATATACTCTAATATTTTTCCATTTTCAAAATTCGAATTCAAAAAGCTTTAATTAAGGATGAAAAAAATACCAATCATCCCATCACGATTTTTGTGATGTCTTTCAAATTTGTGTTTGATCATACTTGGTGTGCTCCTTTAAGGACTCAATTTTCCACACCTACTCATCCCCTATAAATTCTAAAGAGAGACAACATCATAAAATATGGTCTACTTTGTTATCAAAGATCTTTACTGCCTCTCCTCTTTCTTTCTTTCATTCTTTGAAAGATGTCACTTTTTGGACTTCCATCTCTTCTTTCTTGATGGAATCAAAAAGTCGTTAAAATGTGACATTTTGGCATTCTAACTTTTTAAATCATTTCCAAACAGTGACATTATATCAACATTAAATTATTAATTATAATAACCTAATATATACAGTAATACCCAAATGTAACATCTCAAAAAAAGTGAATAAAAGAAATCATTTTTCTTCAATCTAAAGATACATATTCTTATCATCATCATTACATCTCGTGAGGAAACCACTTTATTTGTAAGGAACTTATAATCATCTTCAAACGGATCTTAATTAGGACATGTTCTCTTAATCATTTGATTTAAGAGTTAATTTCCATATCAAGGTTTGTTTCCTCTGAAAGTAACCTAACCGCATGGATAATAATGCTCTAAATCTAATCATAGGGCTAAACACTAGATTTGGAACTACCCTTTAGAATCAAAGAGTTTCATAGACTAGCCTGCTAGACAATATTGTTAGTAGAGGTGGATCTAAGGCGAGTTCTCCAAGTTCAAGAATTAACTCACTATTTTCAACTCGAAATATGTAAATATATACCAAAGAATCAAAATTTGCACATATAGTAAAATTGTACTTATTTTTAATCTACTGACTCTAGATTCAAGATCTGCCTCTAATTATCAATTCTTATGCCCTTCATTACCATTCCAATTAGCCTTTCTTTTTTTAATTTTCTCACTTGATTTCCGATACTCAATTTGAACCTCATCTAATTTAGATTCACACTAAAAATTCCCACTTTGGGAGTAAAACACCTATCAATGATGACTTCATATCCAAAAGAGATTATCATTTGGTCAAGAATGCTGGAATACTTATCACTCTGTCACAACCTCGGGGCGATAGTTAGCCTATGTTTCAGTAAAGCCCATAGTTGTGATCCATTGATGAAGAAGAAAATAAGGTAGAGAGTAAGTCTAAAATATGATACAAAGATGGAGGAAAAACACTAGTAGAAGAAGACAAAGTAATCACTCGTGTTTTACATTGATGATCTCTAATGAAATGTTACATGATCACATAACTAAACCCCTAGCAATGGCTTGATTCATTTTAAAACTAGTAGTTCCATACACAGGCAAACCATCTCTAGTTGCATGAACATGACCAGTCATGCCTATGTTCTCAAGTTCAAAAAGATCAGAACTTGCACAACTCCTACCATCATCTTCATCTTCGTCTTCGTCTTTGTAAAATCCTCTGTATTGATGCTTTGGTTCTTCATTCTTGTATATGCTTTTGTGACCACATGGTTTACAATCTTCATCAACAATTACAGTAACAGGGCAAAATCTCACTGACCTTTTCGATTTATTACTTGTCGAAGTCGAAGAAGAAGGGGTTTTGTTCAAGCAAGAAGATGTAGTTGAGTCATTCACTGATGTTGATTTCCTCCAATCTTGATGATGATTTTTCTTCATGTTTCTCGAATTGAATATCGAATTTAAAAAGTTTGCTATTTTCCCACCTGGTGAAATAGGTTGTTTCACCATCTTCAAGGCTCTTGATTTTGTTCTCATGAACCTTCCTCCTCCTTCACATTTTGGAGTTGTTGTTGTCTCTGTAGAGAATGTAACCACCTTCTCTGATCTTCCAACTTGTCTTGTTGGTCTTGGCAATGTATTGATGGATCTTGACTCTGTTTCTGAACAAGAAAACATGCTTGACTCTGTTGATGAACTTGAATCTGAACTGAAGTGTCCTGAACTTTGTGTATATTTGTAACTTTCCATCCATTTCTCAATCAATATTGCACGTCGAAGGCTCACGATTTCTTCTTCATTGTTGCTCTTTTTATTTGGGACTTCTTCATGTTTTTCATCTTCTTCTTTGGATTCGTCAATTGAATGATAAATAGCTTCCAATAAAGAGGAAGAAAACGATGGTGTCTTGCGCCTTTGATGAGGTCGTATTATTGGCTTTTCCCATGAAGACATTTTTCTTCTCTTCTCTGGATCAAGTTTTAATTGTGATAAGGGGAAATCGGGGCTTGTGGTTGATGCAATTGAGTAGCAAGTAAGGGGATGCATTTATATAAAAACAGGGGAAGTAACTATTCGGTCATTCTTAATTATAAGTCGGAGTCGTTTTAACCGTTTTACTCCAATGTGGAACTTTTGTGTGCATTTGGATTTGGTCAGGTAATTACTCCTTTAACTTTAACTAAAGGTTTCATGTTCGAGTCTCTCTAGAGAATTTTTCGATGTAAATTTGAATTTAATCAAGCTTCAACGTGAATACCAGAGCAAACCAACAAAAAAAAAAGAAAAAAGAAGAGAAGTTTAGCGCGCGCGTGCGTGTGGTTCTGCCAGAATGGCTCAGTAAGTGCTGTTCAGTTTTCTTTTTACTGTCACTGTCTACATCTGCCTATTATTAATTTTATATTATTATTATAAACTACAAGAAGAGTTGATTACTTAATATTCAAGTACTTGTTTGTCTAGAAACTGTTATTATTATTATTATTTCAGAAGCACTTGTATCTCCTAGGTGTAGGTGTAGGGGTGGAATATAAATTGAGCACAGTACACAACTTCTACCAGCAGTATCATGACATACCACACGTTTTGTTTTCACCAATTATTTTGATAAGAGGCCGATGAGAAAAGGAAATTTGCTGAAAAAAGTAGTAGTAGATATAATGTAAAAAATACCCTTGCTAGAACTACAAGTCATGTTTGACATGTTGCAGTACACTTAACGGGAGGAAAAGCCAAAAAGGGGCAGAGAGAGATGGTTGATCATAGACTCACAAAGTGACGATCGATTTAAAACTTATTATACTGATATCTCACACGCTAATACTATACAAAACCACAAATAAAATGACAAATGTGTCACACGGGCTCATAATAATTATAAAAGATGAAAACTAGTTTTGAACTCTAATTAAAAAATAATTTTAAAAAACATTTTCTAATCTCCCCTAATCACCTACCTAACCCTTTCCCCTTCGTCCCACTCATCCAGCGAGTTCGCCTCTCTATTTTTTCTTTTATATTTAAATGCTAAAAACCTTGAAGCGTATTAGTTCTAATTGAGGTGTCCACGATGGCTTAAACCAAATTTCAACTAAACCAACCAAAAAGAAACTAGAAAAGGTTAAAGCATGGTATGTTAGTGGGAAAAGGGTAGAGAAGTGGGTCCATGCTCACCCCAATAGCAAAGCAGTGCACCAACTAGAGTTGGACCAGCTAACGCAACAGGGAATTTCTCAATTTTCAAAAGAAAGAAACTAGAAAAGAAATCAAAAACAAAAAGAGCCTTTATTGCAGTTTCACACACATCACAATGGTGAATCAGTCCATGCAAAATCTAAGGGGTAGTGATTTTTGGAGCCAGTAACAAATATGCATATCGTGCCGTTTTAGCCATTCAATGAATCACTCTCTTATCACTGATCAATTCTAGATTATTCCATCCGCATGCAATATAGAATGCACCTCATTTGGCCCCTGTGGAGTTCAATCTGTCAACATCAACTAACTGGTACAAATCTCCCCGCCTTTGTTTTTGAAATGGAAGGTATGTTCTGCACATCGAAATACGACTTTGAGTATATAAATGGGCCAGAAGAAGATAAACCATAACTTAGAGATAAGCTCTAAACATGAACAAAGGGTTGTGACTGAGAACTGTTTATATTGCCCCTCCATCATCCAGGAGAAAGGACACATTAACCATGAAAAAATCATTTTAGGATGAGAAATATTGAAATAAAATGCAGCAAACCAATGCACAAACTGAACATATACAATGTGAATACATATTCAATCTAAAACTAAGCTAGGGGTATAAGAGGAACTCACCTTCTCTGCTCAATTACTGAATAGTCAATCTCTGCTATTAATGTAGTCTCCTCATGTTCTGTTGTCACAAGCACTTCTCCAAACTGCAAGATTGAGTTTCTTTAGGTTCCTTTTTTTGGGTCTGTGGGTTAAGCATAAGATATTAAGCGACAGTTGAAGCCACTTTTACAAAACATGATTGTTTCCAATATTTCTTTTCCACCATTAATCAGCTCGTTAATAAATGGTTTGAGATCCTTCTTGTTTCTTCTTTTAAGTGACATGAGGAAAATGTTAACTAAAAGATCTTTGAAGCAACCCACGTCAGACGTCAAACACTCACCGGTCCAACAAGAGTAGAGTGTCCCCAAGCTACATAGCTAGAACCACTGTCTCTGGCGGGTGAACAAGTTGCTACATACAACTGTCAGGAATATGTGCACAACAAATAAGATCAGATCTTTGGAGTAGTAAATACAATCAGCTAGGTGCTAGCCATGAGATTCAGAAGAAATTGTGCTCAACTCAGATATTTAAGTTTTGTACAGACAGAAATAGAAGTGCTACATTTAAATTGATGCTAATAACAAGTAGAGTAATACTATGAACTATATACATGATTCCTACTGTCAACTATACATGACAAGAAAGAGGAAAATATCAAAGAAACACCTCTTAGCTCATCTAACAGGGTAAGTACAATATCTTCTATTTTGGAAAACTAAGAACTATTGAAATCATCCATGCAATCCATAATGGATTACATGGACAAGAAAACTTACAGGTTCCAGCCACAGACAAGAAACAGCATAATCTTTAACACCAAATAAAGCAGTGTGTACATAAAATTTTTTGGAGACATTTCAAGAAACAATGCAACTAACACTGTCAAAGAACAATCCTGCAAAAGTACAACATACCAAGAGTAATCCCACAAGTGGGTCTGGGAAGGATGGTGTGTACGAAGCCTTACACCTACCTTGTGAAGGTAGAGATGTTGTTTCCAATAGACCCTCGTCTCAAGTAAAGCTTAATAAAATCACTACGAAAATACAGTAATGCAGAAGAGAATATTGGAGCATATAGGTATCAGTATTGTACCTGGCAATCTGCAGCCCTGCAGAACAAGTAACATAGATGTTACTAGTTATACTTTATGTGCATGTAAAGTCAAATCATTACAGACGTCAGTAAAACATGACTGCAATGTATACGAACGAAAATGCAAGCAAACAAGTCTTCCTAGGATTTGAAAGATCAGAGTGTCTCCAAATTTCAATGCATCAAGAAGGAGCCAAAGCTTTTGTAATAGGACTAGTCCCACCCTCCAGCCCATATTCAATGAATTTATCTTACTCTTATAGAGTTGAGTAATTCCCAACCTGAAACCTAAGTAGATTTGTTAGTATTTTAAAACTAAAATTAAAGAGTGACGAACTATAAAAGAAAAAGTAGCACAACTTTTGGCATCTAAAAAGTATCAAAGAAACATAAAAGACAATTGGAAGAAAAATTAAAACGAAACTAGTAAAATCCTAACATAAACTCATATGGATTTGCAAATCAATATACATCCATCAACTTCCACAACTTAGCCTAGTACAAGAATCACTATAGCATGTGCCCTATATGTTTTCCATAATAAAAGTCAATCAATATGATATAAAGCAGAGCACATGGTAAGCAATAAACATCAGTAACAATTTGTTGAAAGGTCAGGAGTACACTCTTAAATTACAAGACACTTGTTTTTCTCCACTGTTGGAGAATAAAGAAAAACTGGTTTATAGGCATGACTCTGTGATTTGATTCAATATCTCTGCACTACGACATATCAACAAACACACTATGCAGAATGTGAAATGATAAATATCCCACTCTGATTTCATTTGTCTAGAATATTAGCTGGTATTTACATATTTGATTCCTAAACAGAATCCCAGAAACTGAGATGAACCTCAATATTTGACAGCTCCTTTTATAAATTTAAGAAGGCTTCACCATCAAAAGAGAAGATCACAAAGATAGCCCCCGATGGTATTTTGTAACATAATGATATAAAGGAACCAGAGCACCCATAGTAACACACTAGCACAGGTTATGAGGAATCAACCTCTATTACATGATAGAATAGACCAACACTTAGTCACCTGTGTAGGACTAAACTCATCATTACCTCGCCCGTTGCAACAACTCCCAATGCAGTGGACCGGTCGTCATGTTAAAGGCACCAGGATAACAAAGCAGATGAGCACCTAACATGCAGGAAAAACAGTAGTTAATAGAAATTAGCTCATAACGGCAGGTTAAATCAGACATAAAATAGCCTATTTACTTCCATTTGCAAAATCTAGATGAGACAGGAATACAATTCCTCTATATCACGAATAAATTGTGCGCAAGGTAAAGTCTATCTTATAATGTAGAGAATATGATGAGCCACATATTCTGCATAGTATTTCAACTGTCTCTAACTTACCAAAGCTTCCATTTTCGATTACAATATCTCAGAAGTGAAGAATTTAAATTGGAGGTCTCCAAAAATTCAGAAGAAAAGGAGAAGGCAGAAAGGGTAGGTCTTCTGGATGAACATTACATAACAGAGAGAGTAACTGTCTTGCACAGAGAGAAGATATGGAAGTTAAATATTTCTAGTAGACAAATAGAGAAGTAGATAGCTAATACCTCTTGCAGCATAGATAGCTGCCAGTTCTTGGAAGCGAATGTCATAGCATATACCAATACCAATGCGTCCAACCTCTGCATATGGAATTCACTAGTTACTTAAGGTAGCTCTACTGAATGGCCGCAAGTACTTTGGTATAAGATTATAGAAATATTAAGCACATCTTCATCAACTAATTTCAGGAAAAAAGAAAAACGTTGGCAATATGCTGCGCATCTTTCCAAGTGAATAGATGCAGCTAACAAGATATCTTCAAAAGGCGGATACCAGTAAAATATGATAAAACGACAGAGGCTGGTTACTTTTATTTTTTTGATCAAGTACAGAATATGCTGGTTACTAGATTGAGACTCACCATCAGACTTGGAAAAAAAGTTGCAACTTTCCTCCTACGTCAGATTTCAGAATACCTCAAATTTTATATTTGAACAAGTCAAACAAGGACATAACCAAGTTGTCGCCCCAAATTTTATATAGCATACTTAATAGGTGAACAATGTACATCTTAAATCAGTATAAAGCTTGTCAAACCTGTGTCTACAATAGTAGGTCTCTCTCCAGCTGTTAGGGTCCTTGATTCTTTGAAAGTCATCTTTCCAGGAATGTCAATATCAAAGAGATGTATCTGCAAAAGCATTGTTTTCTAATTGAATTAATTAAGCCACTAAGGCTTCAGAATTCCAAACATGCAATTAAATAAATCTATGAGAAATAGTAGATATAATGAACATAATTGGACTGCAAACCCATGTCATAAATCATTTTCTTCTTAGAGTGTTTTTCTTATAACTCTTTCCAAATGAGAAAGAAAATATACAGACCTTCCTATGCTTGGCCAAAAGCTTTCCGTCTGTGCCAAAGACACAACAACTGTTATATAATTTATCACCGCTGCGTTCAGGTATAGAGCCACCAATAATTGTAATCTTTCGACTCCGAGAAACTTTTGATAACATCCTAGTTGAAGGAGATGCATCTCCACCAGCATCAATATCCTCTGCATATACTGGAAAACTATCATTGGAATATGGACTATTCCATATTTCCTGTCATAGCAGGAAGCAATTGTGTTAATTTAAGCCTCACTTTGAAACAAGAAGCGAAGAGTAAAAGAGATATTAATGGAAACAAGCTAGTGAATGTAAACAATAGTAAGACAGAATGAGGGCATTCGCATCATGAGTTAGACAATGTCAAAGAAACATCATAGAACTCTCTCAGTGCACTAGAATACAAAGAGATGTATCCAAGTTCATCTAAAATAACCAACAAACAACAGGACAGTTGACAATTAAAAAATTATACACATTCAGCAAGCCAATTAATAATTTAGTTCAGACATGAATTATAGGCCCATTTTGTTAACTTGAGTGTGAAGTTAACAAGCTACCATGGTCAGCCTATTCAGGATTGTTAGTTAGAGTTAGTTAGGACCTAGAAGCTTCCTAAATCTGCCTATAAATATAGCAGTTATACACATGTGTTAGGTGTGAGCCAAAAACACCAAATATTGTAACTAACACTCTTGATTCAATAGAAGATGATTTTCTGTGTTCAATTACTTCTTCTACATAGCTCAAACCTGCATTAATGGAGTTAACATGGTATCAGGG
This sequence comes from Solanum paucissectum, assembly GCA_029582445.1. Taxonomy (NCBI): domain Eukaryota; kingdom Viridiplantae; phylum Streptophyta; class Magnoliopsida; order Solanales; family Solanaceae; genus Solanum; species Solanum paucissectum. Next base: position 18,679 of record JAJONZ010025823.1, read on the forward strand.
CCTTGGCGTTTCTGAGGTTAGCTAATCTGTTGTCAAGTTTCAGAGTAGTGCTTAGGTTCTCAGCTGGTGTTTTAGTAGAATCGTGAGTAAGCACTCTGTACACACGATCTAGACCCAAAGTTGTTCATCAATGGCAATCACAACTGAAGTTGGATCAGGATCATTGGAAACTGGCAACCTCAATTCGAATCCAAATCATGCAGCTCCTGCAACCAGTTACATAGCTCCAACTATCGACCATAATCATCCTTTGTATCTTCAACCTAATGATACTCCAGGTAGCTCCTTAATCTCTTTACAACTTACTGGCTCTGAGAATTATGCAATCTGGAGTAGATCCATGAGAATTGGACTGCTAGGTAAGAGTAAGCTAGCTTTTGTTGATGGCAGATTCCCTAAATCTCAGTTTGCACCTGAATTGTTTGACATTTGGGAAAAAATGTAATCCTGTGGTTGTCTTGGATTATGAATGCTGTTAGACCCGGTTTGTTGAGTAGTGTAGTACATGGTGGTAATCCTCACAAAGTGTGGTGTGATCTGAAGGAAAGGTTTGATAAGATCAATGGTGCACATGTCTTTCAATTGCACAGAGAAATTCATAAACTAACTCAGGGTACAATGTCAGACTACTATACTACTCTTAGAGGTCTGTGGAATGAGTCTGACTCCATTATGCCATGTCCAGGATGTTCATGTGCTGAATCTGTGAAGTTTAAGGAGCACTTTGAAGTTTGAATATAAATGGCTACTGGAGTTTCTTATGGGGTTAAATGAGTCATACTCTGCAGCAAGAGGTCAGATCCTGATGCAGTCTCCAACTCCCAACCTGAACAAAGCCTTCTCTCTTATTGTTGATCATGAGAGTCAGAGGATACTGTCTAATGATACTTCCAGTTCCAGAATGGTTGAAAGCACAGCTCTGTTCAGTCAAAAAGGTGGAGGTGGAGATGGCACTAGTCCTAGTCTCACTCATGGTGGTGCTCATTTTGGTCTGCACCCGGGGGATGGTCATTCAGGAAGACGTCACTGTGACAACCAGCATAAACCACAGAAGTTTCAAAAGCCCCTTTTTATGTGTGAAGTGTGTGGGTACAGAGGTCACACCAAGGGGCAGTGCTTCAAGGTTAAGGGCTATCCCGTTGGCTGGAGGTCCAAGAGAAAGGGTGTTAACAGTGGTTCCTATGCTAACATTGTTGATGTTATTCATCCTGCAGGTATGACTACAGGTACATCTCACAGTAACACTGAAGCTACCAACCTAATTCCCTCAATTCCTGCTGCTTTCTTCACACAAGATCAATACAATCAGATCTTGCAGATGCTGTCCAAGGGAAATGAGAATGGGGGAGAACATACACTAAAGCTGCAGCTGCAGGTAATTTCCTCTCTGCCTTAGTGTCAAAATATGTCCGTAAGGAGTGGGATAGTTGATACTGGAACATCTAATCCCATGACCTCTCAGTTTGAGCTCTTAGATAGAATGAAAGTAGTATCTTTGTCAAAAAAGATAGAGTCAAAGTAGTACCAAAGTCTGAGAGGAAATAGGTTAATTTACCTACTGGAGATGTGGTTTCAGTTTCACATGTTGGTACCACTAAGGTTATTGGTGCTCATACCATTGAGAATGTGTTATTTGTTCCTCACTTTGAATGCAACCTTCTCTCTGTCTCATAGCTTACTAAAGAACTTAATTGTATGGTTGTTTTCTTTCCTGAATTTTGCCTCTTTAAGGATCTCTCCAGTGGACAGGTCAAGGGGATTGGTAGAGAAGATCAAGTCTCTATATTCTTAGGGAAGGTTTAAGCAGTTTAGCACCTGTTCAGACAACAAGTTGTGCTCATTCAGCTGGTTCTTCTGAGTCTCTCTCCTTGTGGCATAGGAGATTAGGCCATGCTCCTCTAGATGTGATAAAGAAGTCTTCTAGGATAAGTGTTGCAGATGTTGCAACTCCTACTCCTTATACTGTTTGCGCCTTGGCTAAATAATCTAAACTTCCTTTTACTGTAAGCACTCATTCTAAGTCTGTATTTGAATTATTTCACTGTTATACCTGGGGTCCTTACAGGATACCTACTCACAATGGAATGAAGGACTTTGTAACCATTGTTGATGATTTTCAAGGTATACTTGGGTGTTTCTTATGACATCTAAATCTGATACAATAGTAGTACTGAGAAACTCTTTTACTCAAGTTCAAAATTGTTTTCCACTAGCATTAGAACACCGAGAACTGAACTGATAATGGGAGTGAGTTTTTCAGCCATGCTTATCAGTCTCGTGTCTACTCTTGGTATCTTTCATCAGAGTACCTGTTTCTACACTCCACAGCAAAATGGAGTCGTAGAAAGGAAGCACACAACCATCTTAGATATGGCAAGAGCTCACACGTTTCAGGCTTCTGCTCCTTTAAGATTTTGGGGAGAATGTGTTAACACAGCTGTCTACCTAATCGTTAGACTTCCATCTAAGCTATTGAAGTATAAAACTCCTTTTGAAATGCTTCATTCACAGCCTCCTTCACTCTCTCATGTCAAGACCTTTGACTGCTTATGCTATGCTGCTTGTCCCAAAGTTCTTGACAAATTCCCTCCTAGAGCTAGTCCTGCAATTATGATGAGTTACTCTTTGTCACAAAAGGGCTATCTCTTGTATGATTTGCACTCCAAATCTATGTTTGTCACTTTGTCTATATACATGTTGTATTCAAGGAAGAAGTGTTTCCTTTCAAAGACCTCCAAGTATCTTCCAATCCCATCTTTCCAATCCTGCGTATAGTCCTTCCTGATCACCCTTCACTTTATGTTCCCTTAATTCCTCCTATACCAGCAGAAATACCTTTTGAATCTCCTAGACCCTCACCTTCTAGTTCCTCCAAACCATTTGTTCCTCCTGATAGTTCAGTTGTGTCTCAGCCTATAGACCTTGTTGTTCCTCCTAGAAAATCCTCCAGAACTAGTAAGCCCCCTCTATGGCTTCAGGATTTTATCACTGAACCAAAGAGTAACCTCTGCTCCTTTCCTTTGTCTCATCACTTGACCTATGCTCATTTGTCTCCTCCTTATGCTGCCAGTGTATCTGCCTACTCAGCTATCACTGAGCCCTCTTCTTATAAGGATACAGCCCTTGATTCTCAGTGGGTTCAAGCTGTGGAACTAGAGATTTCAGCCCTGGAAGACAACCACACTTGGAGTCTGGTGGATTTAACCCCTGATAAGAAGCCCATTGGTTGCAAATGGGTCTATAAAGTGAAATATAAGTCCACAGGAGAGGTTGAGAGGCAGAAGGCAAGGCTGGTTGCCAAGGGTTTTAGTCAAAAAGAAGGTATGGATTAGGGTGAGACTTTCAGTCCAGTTGAAAAGATGGTTACTATAAGGTCCATAGTGGCTCTAGCTGCTTCTAAAGGTTGGTAGCCTGGTACATTCATCAAATAGATGTACACAATACCTTTCTTAATGGAGATCTTCATGAGGAAGTGTGTTTGCTAGACAGGGGGAGAATGCCACTAAGGTTTGCAAACTACACAAGTCACTATATGGTATTAGGAAAGCTCCTAGACAATGGAACTTAAAGTTGACAGAGTCCTTAGTTCAGTTGGGTTTTAGCCAAAGTCACTATGATTACTCATTATTTACTAACCAGGTTGCAAGTGATATACTTATTGTGTTGGTGTATGTGGATGATCTACTGTTAACTGGTAGCAATCAGAGCTTCTAAATGACACCAGAAGAGACCTTCAGAAGCAGTTTAAGATGAAAGATCTAGGTGAGCTCAAAATCTTCCTAGGGATTGAGGTTGCTAGATCTAGTAAAGTTATTCATGTCACAGAGGAAGTATGCATTAGAATTGATTGTGGAATGTGGCCTAGGAGGAGCAAAGCTTGCAGGAACACCTCTTGAGCAAAACCAGAAACTGACCTATGATGAGTGCATCTTACAAGCAAGAGAACCTGTAGATCACATGATCCAGGATCCCACTAGATATCAAAGCTTGGTGGGGAGATTGCTTTATCTTACTATGACTAGACCTGATCTAGATTTCCCAGTTCAGGTGTTGAGTCAGTTCATGCACTGTCCTAAAGAATCACATATGGAAGCAGAACTCAGAGTAGTTAGATACATAAAAGAAGCCCCAGGACTTGGACTGGTAATGCCAACTAAAGATACAACTGAATTACTTGCCTACTGTGACTCAGACTGGGAGCATGCCTAGAGACTAGGAGGACTGTTACTTGCTACCTAGTAAAACTTGGAGGAGCACTGATCTCTTGGAAGTCAAAGAAGCAAGAGACAGTTTCTAGAAGCTCAACTCAAGCTGAATTTACAAGTATGGCAAATTGGGCAGCAGAGATCACTTGGCTAGTGGGGCTATTCAAAGAACTTGGAGTTAAGATTGAATTACCTGTGAAGATGATGTGTGACAGCAAGGCTGCAATTCAAATTGCAGCAAATCCCATATTCCATGAAAGGACTAAACATATAGACATAGATTGTCATTTTGTAAGGGAAAAAATATGTCAAGGGATGGTTAGTCAAAAAAAAAAATATGTCAAGGGATGCTAAAGACTGAGTACATTCATAGTAAGGACCAACTGGCTGACTTACTCACAAAGGCCCTTGGTAAAGTTCAACATCCGGTGCTGCTGAACAGAACTGGAGTTGTTAACCTATTCAAACCATGATCTTGAGGGGGACTGTTAACTAGAGTGTGAAGTTAACAAGCTACCATGGTCAGCCTATTCAGGACTGTTAGTTAGAGTTAGACCATCTCCACCCTTACTCTATTTTACTCTCCCTTCTCTATATTTGGAGAGTAAAATAGAGAATACCCTCTCCAAACACTCTCTAGTTTACTCTCTACTCTCCAATTATAGAGAGTTAACTAGTAGTTCTCCAAATTTGAAGAACTACTATTCATACTCTCTATTTCACTTTTTGAATATTATATTATTATTTCTATTATTTTGTAATTAACATATTATTTTTCATGTAAGGTTATTAATTAAATCTCTAGTATTCATAATTCTTTTTAAATGTAATATATTATTTATAAAAATATATTGTTTAATATATACTACCTTCATCCCAAAATAATAATATTTCAAATATTTTTTTAAAATTTTTGTCACTTTAAGTGATATAATTTGATACTATTATTAATCTTCACTATGAAGAATGCACAAAATTAAAATGATAAGATAAAAAAAATAATTTAAAAATACAATACATAACATTGTAATTTAAATACAAGATAACAATACAATGCAATACATAACATAATAATTTTACAAATCACAACAATAATTTAGTAATCCGGTAGATGGTTTCCATATTTAACAATATTCGGAAAAAAAATTAGTGTATGATCCAAAGAAGTTGTGGTTGAGATTGCGCGGTTGTGCTTGTTAATTTCTTTTTTCAATTATTTGTAGTTGTTCTTTAGAAATTTAAAATAAAATATAATTCTATACTAAATAAAGAATATGAAAAAAATAAATTTTATATTAAATGAAATTATATAGGGTGATTATTTGGAAAAAGAATGGACGGATTATATTATGAAATAAGAAAATAAAAATTAAATAGAAATAATAATATAATATTGAAGAGAGAGAAAAAGATTCTTTTTAGATGGTAAAATAGAGAATTGGGTTGGAGTTGATAGCCTGAAAAAATAGAGAACTTTATATTTGGAGAGTAAAATAGAGGATAGGGTTGGAGATGCCCTTAGTTAGAGTTAGTTAGGATCTAGAAGCTTCCTAACTCTGCCTATAAATATAGCAGTTATACCTGTGTTATGTGTGAGCCAAAAACACCAAATATTGTAACTAACTCTTGATTCAATAGAAGATGATTTTCTGTGTTCAATTACTTCTTCAGTATAGCTCAAACCTCCATTAATGGAGTTAACACATTTGTTAATGTAAGAAGGACAAGCAACAACCAAAATAGTTAATGTGGAAAAGTTTAATGATAAAGATAAATTTAGTTCAGACATGAATTATAGGCCCATTATTCATGGAATTTTGATACCAAATAACTCAAAGTCTCTCATAAACCATGTGCATCACAGTGATGAATCTTGTTGGTAAAGAACAGATAAAATGTATATATCCTATTGTAACAAAAATTTGTCTCCGCATTTCTGGAGTCCGGAGAGACGACTGCAGAGATAGTTCAGCCACCATTTTCAGAAAACAAAAAAACTTACAGGGAGAAGAATAAGCTGGGCACCCTTGTCTGCAGCATCTTCTATTGCCTGCTGAGCATGAGCAATGTTTCTCTCCTTGTCGGTAGTTACAGATAACTGGCAAAGAGCAATCTTGAACTGATGCACAAAAAAAAGTTATGACATCATAAAGTAGCTCTACACCACAGAGAGATAAACATGAAACCAAAAGTTCCTCTCTATAGGAAGTTAAACAATCTTTTTAAGCTTAACATAACCTATAGCACAGAAAAGACAGCTTATTGCAGGAACCTAAGTTGCTCAGACTCAGATGCTGGTGTCCAATACGGGTGTGAATCTAGAGGTGGGCTTCACGATATAAATTTTATGAATTAGGGTACGGATCCAGGTACAAATACGGGTGTGGGGATTCGGCTAAAACTAACTCAAATATCTAAAAATAGAGTTATATGTCAAAATTATGAGACATTATGTAGAAAACTTACAAGCTATTATGAGGGTAAAAATATTGATCAAGAGGAGAATCTCAAAATGTGATATAAGGAAAAGGACTGAAATAGAAATTCCTATATACAAAGTACTCCATTTTTTCTTCAATTTCACCTTAGCTTTTGTTTTTATTACAAAACTCACTGCATCTATTCCAAATTTCTCCATTTATTTTGATCAAAGTACCCAAAATCAGTTGACCAAATGCAGTACGGATCCCACACCATGTTGTGTCGACATAGGTGCGGCACCGAAAGTGAAGAGTCCAATCAACTTAGGCAGGGACCATAGGTTTATTAAAAAGGTAAGGTAAAGTGAAAAAGTTAAGCAACCTCAACTTATTGACAAGCAAATGAAGCTTCTAAAAGGAAAATGATAAAAGCAACCGAGAGTAATACTCTATGTTTATATATTACACCATTAGTCTTTTGATCTATGGTCAGTCCATAAATAGAAAAAAGAAGACATTTCTAAAGCTTTATGAGTCCTTAATATTTCTCCTTTTGACTATATACATATAAGGAAACTTCACGTAATTTTTGTAATGCTAACCAATTCGAATATATAGAAATGGCCGAATTTAGCAACTTGATAAGCATTATAATCAAATATATAGAAATGCAAAAGGAAAAGTGAGAAATTTGCCTTGGTGACGGGAGGAGTAGGCAAGGGGAGCGCTGCAGGAACCCTAGCTTCCTCAGGCTTGAAGGAAGCTTCCATAGTTGCAGAAACCAAAAACTTGGGGAAGTTTGTCTTATAATTGTGGAAGGAGTTGTGATGAATAACAGAATTAGAGAAAAATCTGCAAGTGAGAGAGGGGTTTGTAGTGGGAAGGAGGTTCCGGTGGCATAATCTTGTGATCCCTGTGCCCTCCATTTTCAAAGCTCTGTCTGTTATTTTTTTACTTAGTATACGGAAGCCCACCTTCTATTTTCTTGACTCTTTCTTATGAAATCCCATTATTTTTCTAATACCTACTCGTTTGAATGGTAAGATAAATAATCTCACGATTGCCATAAAATTTTATCTGGATTATTATACATCATTTCAATATTTCCTCTCTCCCTCCTTGAATAATTAGTGAGGGCAAATTTGACAAAGTGATGCGTCAATCGTTTGCTTTAGGATTAGAAATGGGAAAATTAGCAAACTATTCTAAATCCCTAACATAATTATTAAAAATATTTACACTTTAAAATAATTATAAAAAATGTCATTATGTCAATATTTTAGCAAATATAATGTATCCTATTATAATTTATTTACCTTCTTTTTTTTCTCAAATTTAGCAAACTTTTTTATCCTATTACTGGTGAAAAGAAAAAAAAAGATGTCATTATCCAATTTTCTCTCTCAATTTTTTTTACCCACATTCTATCCTTTCTCTCTCACACATTTGAACTATGATTGTACACTATCACGGTCATCTGTTACCATGTCATGTACCTTCCTCTTCTTTATATTACTTTTCTAGCGAACTTTTTGTTGGAGGACGAATTTGGAGAATGTATATTATTCATAAATGAAAGATGATGGCTTCTTTGATTTTGATTGGGAGTAATTCAGCAAGTGTTTCTAAATAATGAAGGTGAATTTGATGTTGTAAATGTGTAAATATGTATTAACATGTTTTAGAGAATTCAGAAAATGATAAAATTAGCTTCCCTTCAAGTTATAATAATAAAAAAATGTAATTTAAATCTTTCCGTGTTTAAATCGAAATTTATCCATTGATTTAAAAAATCTCAGAATTCATTCAAAGATTTTCAACCTTTTATACAAATTGTTTAAATCGAAATTCATTCATTGTTTTAATGCACAAGTGGATACAGATTCAGATTTGAGTTTGGTGAACAAAAAAATAGAAAAAAGGATCATAGTATACGAAGAAGAAGAAATAGAGAGTTAGAGAAGAAGGTTGCAAAAATTGTATTCATATTAATTTTTGTTTGTCAATCATTTTTATTTTACTTAGCATTTGTATTTTTATTAAGAACATTGTATTTCTTTTTTAGTTTGTAGTCATTCCAATAGGTATGTCAAATAGATTTGTATTTCTTAAGCATAGATGTATCTTATTTCTTTCATAGTCAATTTGTGTTTTTTTTTAGAATATTGTATCTTTCCTAAATAAATTGTATTATTTCCACTATGTATGCTATTTTTTCCAGAATCTTGTATCCCTATTTCTTTCACAGTCAATTTGTATAAATTTTTTAGAATATTGTAACATTCCTCAACAAATTATATTATTTTCACTATGTATGCTATTTTTTTTCCAAAATCTTGTATCCTTTCATAAATCATATTCATATGATTAAATTATATTGTGATACAATTAGTAATATTATTGTAATACAAATAAAAAAGATATATATTTGGCAGTAATGTAATACAATTTTGATCACTAGGATACAATTTTTAGTTTTCACAATGATAGTAAAATACTAATTTTAATTTGAATGGTTAAGTGAGCACATAAAATACAAAAGTTGTTGGTATACAATTACGATGAAAACATAATAAAAAGAAAGTTCCAATTTTGCAGAACACCGTTTATATCGAAGTGTCAGTTGGGAATTCTTCCTCCAAAGTTGTTTGTAAATGAAATTTTAATTGTTTGTTTCAAATTTTTCTACCCAATCAGAAAAAACCGTTGTTGAATTGAATTCACTTCAACGGAGATTGAGTATTATCAAAGAAATGTTAAAAATCAATTTTTAAAATTTTATGAACAAGGAGGATGGGTGCCCTGCCGTCTACTTTTGAAATTGTATCTGATGAGAATTTTTTGTGATATGTTCCTTTTTAAAAATATTCTCTCCCTTGATTTCTCCTTTCTGTTCTTAAATAATTGTATTTTTGCAAATCAAACAAATAAAAAATACATAAATCAAATACATAACAAACTAAAATATTGATATTTTTAATAAATATTAAAAGAGTGGCTAAGTGGTCCTATTAAATGCCAAAATATTGACATTTTAAAAAAAATCCGAAAAAATTGGCCAAAGTTTTAAAAATTATTGCAATTGGCCTAAAACCTTGCTACCCTGAACCTTCTCTTTTCTCTCGCAGAAATTCTACCTTCAAGCTCTCATGGTTGCTAAAAACAAAGTGAAAAGGCGAAAGCTTCTAAAAATTGATAGTCGATTCTAACGCTACAATCTCTAATCTTCCTTCCGTCTTTTTTCATGATCAATCGATTATTAATGCTTCAAAGCTAGCTTGATTTAAAAATTTGACATATCACAAATGTGAACATTTTGAGTGAATTATATATCAAAAGAATCGAGATATCGAAAGAATTTCATGTCTAAAATTTAGAATTGTGTAGAGTTGATTTTGAGTTAATCGAGATTAAATAGTCAGTGAATACTTCATATATAGTCGGTGTATACATCATATATATTGAAGCTATATTGAATTTTTTAAGTATATCACAATGTATAGTTAGTGTATCGCTCATGTATAGATGAGCTATATTTTCTAGTCAATGTATACTTTCTATGGCTTTTGGCAAGCTATAATGTACTGTCACGATCCAAAGTACACCCTAGACGTGACATGGCGAATAGGACCCTGAGAGGCTATAAACAAACCACTTGACATTAGCATGACACTAAGATAAGAAGTACAATATGAAATCAATCATAAATCTAAAGAAGTCTAAATCATAGTATATCAACATATAAGAGAACCTTCATACAAAGCCTGAAATGTGGAAGATATACTAAGTTTGACATAAGTCTTTACTATATAGATGTGGTTAGGACAAACTCCTAAGTCACGAATAAGTCTGAAAGTGAAAATGACATGAATATAACAACTAGTAAAGTGTGATCCAGCCCTCGAACCATGAGGACTCACCACTAGAAAGCATCATTGATAGATCCAATCTAGTCATGACCGGATGAAAGAGCATCAAACCCTATATTTTAAAACAATATAGGCACAATATGCATCAATACCTTAAATGTACGAAATATGGAGAATATTCATAAAATCATAAGCATAAATCATGATAAGTTTGAAAACGTAATTATGCATGACCAAGTAATACAATATCACATCTTTATAAGCTAGAGTCATAAATCAAATAAGAACATCTTTTAAGCATATTAGATTCATAAATTCTTCAATTCAATATTCCATGCATAATGTCAGAGCATAATCCACAATCACAATATAAGCATATGGCTTGAGTTCATAGGAAATTCATCAAAAACATGCAATACAACTCAATTCATGCATAATAAGATCGTATAGATTGAATTTAGCCATAAACAATTAAATCCATTAAGAAACATGCAAAATTCTAGAATTTAGATTAAAATCATAAAGAGATTTGGAGAAATCTTTGGGACTCAATGCATGAAAGAGAATCCATTGATAAACTTCCCATGTACCTTAATAAATCACAACCCTAGAAATTGACAAAGAGACCTTGAAGCTCGAAGAACCTTAAAAATACTTTGAAAACATTGGAGAGAATTTGGAGAGAAAACCTTGAGAGCTTTTGAGAGTTTTTGAGTGAATGGGAGGGAATGGGTAGATTTCTAAGAGTAAAATCAGTTATAGGGGTTTGATTTTAGGGTTAAGACGATATAGTTAAAGAGTTAAAAGGGTAGGAAAAAGACCCAAATGACTCTAACTTAAAAATTGTCGGAAGTGACCTACAAACTTACTATGGTCTGTATAAACTTCTGTGAGCCGTCTTGATCGTCTGTAAGACAAGGTACTGGGGTCTAAAATTTAATCAGGAACAGTTCCTATGGTCCGTAGAAATTTCTATGGGCTATAGACAATATGCGTAGAAACAAAGGTCAATTAAATTTTCACTAAGTCTAGAATCCACTCCTACGACCACTTTCTACGGGTCATAGAACCTTCTACGGACTGTCCTGATGGTTCATAGGAAGTGTTCTAGGAGTTGTAAATTTCCAAATTTTCAGGATCTTTCTACGACTTCCTTTCTACGGACCATATGACCTTGTACAGTCCTTTGGTGGGCTCGTAGAAACTAAATTAGTAGCCAAAAATATAATTTTTCGTTTCTACTTCAACTTACCAATTTTTGAGGCGTTACATGTACAATCAGTGTATATTTTCTATAACTTTAAACATGGATATATTGAAAACTAATTACTTTATTATATATATTTGAAACTAGTCTCTAAACGGAATAATTACGCCAAAATACCGTTCGGTAATCTTAATTACCAAAATGGTCAACTTCTTCTTCGACCTTCGTCTTTTTCTTCTTTCGCTTCATTTTTCTTTGTTGTCTTCTTTTAATCCTTCTTCTACTCCTTTAAAATTTAACGTACTGCAAATGCAATTGTTTCGAGTAAATTATATATCAAAATCCTCAAAACATCAAGAGGATTTCATATCTAAAATTTGGGATTATTTAGAGGAGATTTTGAGTTTGCTAGAATCGAATAGTCAGTGTTTATTTTAGGTACAGTCAATGTATACTTCATGTATGATCAAGTTATATTCAATTTTTGAGTGTATTCTAATATATAGTCAGTGTATAACTCATGTATATGTAAGTTATATTCAGTTTTTTATTGTATCATAATGTATAGTCAGTGTATACTTTCTATAACTTTTAACTTATTTTATGTGAATAAAAACATGGTTATATTTATTGTAAGTGTTGACACCCAATTTTTGCCTAACATTTTTTCAAAATTCGTAACTTTTAAGTTTTATTTATTCAATAGTTCAAAATATTTTTTTATAATTTTAAATAAGTTTATCAATATTTATCCTTATTTGTCAAAATTTCATAATTTTTTATTAGTTAATTTTAACTACACTATTTTTTGTCACAGCTGGTTGAATACGTTCAAATATTTATTTATTGTGATTATATCACTATTTTTGTTAAATTGCATTTTTTACATGTCATTGGTTACGTTCATTACATTTTTTTTAATAATTCATTTTATTCGTTACATTTGTTAATATTCATTTTGATATTTTACACAGTCTAAAAATTTATTCAAATATGAATAAAATTTCATACACATATATTGTATTAACAGATGGTTTTGGCCCACAATTTTAAAATTTTGGTATTGTATTATGAGTGGTTTTCAATTTCCTATTTAAACAATAACTTAGTCATTCAGTAAAGGGTGGTGAAATATTTTTAGATTATGATTGAAATTTTTTGGCTAAAGTACTCATTACCCCCCTGAACTTGAAGCTTTTTATACGGTGTACACCTAAACTAATTCCGTTTTAATTACCCCCCCGAACTTGTTTATTCCTCCGTCGCGTACACCTTTGTTGTATGATCACTCCAATCGTGTCTACACGCGCATGACACCTAGATAAATATTAGCCACCTGGATAAATTTTAGCCACCTAGATAATTAAATGTCAGGTTTGTCACCTAGATTAAAACTTCCGAACTAATCTCTAAACCTCTCACTAAGTTCTAAATCTCTCACTAAGTTCTAACTTTTGGTAAGAAGTGTAATAGACGGACGACGACAGATTTCAAAACTTTTGGCTCTCTAAGAAGTGTAATCGACAGAGTAAAGGGTAGATTTCACAGAACTCTTTCTGGATTTGGGTCAGTTGCAGTTCTTAGACGTGAAGGCTTGCTCGATTTCGTGAAGCGTTTGGTCGATTGATCGATTTTCTTTCGATCTTGTCTGAAATTGTTACCAAGTAAGTGATTATCCACTCTTATGATGTGTTATTGTTTGTTTCCTTTACTTTTTCATTTATATTTTGCCCTATTTTTCGTTTAAGGTTTTGCCGTAATTTGACTAGGGTTT
>JAJONZ010025824.1:0-35064 GCA_029582445.1 Solanum paucissectum
GGGTAAACCTATGGGTGAAATCATGCATTGTGTTAATCTTTGTGAGTGTGAGTGTTGATATTGATTCCAGAGCTATAATTGTGGAACCATTGTGTGTGAATATGGAATCATTCCTTGTGTGAGGGCATTTGATCACTTTTGTTGAGCTTGAACTTGCATTTGAAGCAAGTATTGTGAGCTTGAGATTCTTTGGTAATGGTGAGTCATAACTTGAATCTTTGAGCGCACAATTGATCCTTGCATGAGTAAGTTGATTCTTTTTATGTGCATTCATGATTGAGTCTTGTGTAGCACTATTTGAGACATCCTTTTTGCACTGTTAAACTTGAGTTTTACTTGAGGACAAGCAAAAGTTTAAGTTGAGGGTGTTGATGAGTCCACGATTTGGACTCATTTAGGGCTTTATTTTGATAGAATTAGTGTCCTCAAATACATATTTTGTACCAATAACTGATGTAAATCCTTGAATTCCAGGTATTTGGATGTAGGGACAAAGCATGGACACTATTGAGCAAAAAAGAACAAGGTAGCTGAAAGAACAAAGAAAAGAAGACCTGAGGATCGCCTAAACCATTGGGTGAGTCGCGAAATGGCCATGGTCTCGCCTAATGTTCCAGTGTGCCAAGCCTTGAAGGGTGCTCAAGAAAGGTTAACAAACTCACATGATAGGCCACAAAAAGAGGTATAACGTCAAATTGGTTCACGCTGTTTAAAGATTCCTAAGATCATCTCAAGAGTTCACATCACTTAGGCAACCGGACCAACGGGGCTAATTCTAGGTGTCATCATACATGGTTCAAGGTAAGCTCATCACTCAAGGCATTGACGCCAAAGTCAAACAAGACTCCACACTTTTGCTAGTGTGCAACGTTCATCACAAGAGAATCAATTTGATAATTGGCTAATCACAACGAGATGCAAAAAGTTCACATATTGTCTATGCAACTTCATTTGGCCTCATTGTAGCAGCACATTCATATTCTTTTGATTATGAGAACTATTAAAGCCATCGGTATTGGTCAAAACTAAGACTCAAATTTTTTGAAGAACAGGCACAAGAGGTTGCAAAAATTTTCGGAAGGGTAGAAAATCATTTACAATTAAAGCATAAGGAGCCACAAGCTCAAGAATCCACAAAAAGCAGTATAAAACATAATTTTAAGCTTAAAGACCCAAATATATACACCAAACATCAATCCCAAAAGAAAGGTGGGCCTCACCCAACCACAAATAAACATATTTGTCCTCAAACGCAAACAAAATTATCCAAAAGTTAAAATAAAAGTAAGACAAAGAGGGAGAAAAAGAAGGCATCATGTCTAAATAGTAAATCCATCTGTCTGGGCATCAGTGCCCGATGCATCAGCCTGGACTTGGGCATCAGTGCCCAGAGTCACCTCGGAAGTACCAGTTCCACTAGAGACAGCCAAAGGTGTATCTTCTAGGGAAGCCTGCATAGCAGCAATTACCATGGCATCTTCACTCTCAGTCAGGCCTCATCTGGAGCTTCCACAATTACCTCAAGAAACTCCTCATCAGTCTCTGCCTCAGACTCAGGATCAGCTTTCTGCACAACTCTAACCTCATCTCTGGTGGTAGCCAAAGGCATCTCTGGTAAATCCGAGATCTCCATCGTCCCGAAGATCATGGACATATTAGTGGACTTCAGCTGATCCATATCATTCTATAGCACATCTATAGAGGCATTTAAGGTCGTCACCTCCTCGGTGGCCCCTTGGCCACGCTCGCACACCTCTATCCTAGCTACAAGGACATCAATGGCAGTGCTCAATGGTGATCCAACATCAGCTAGGGCAGTCTCAATTATGTCTGGGATGGAGTCCTTGAGTTTGGCAGTTCGACGGTCGGCAGAATGGGCAAGATGTCCCATTCGGAGTAATGATGCTTGAGTGATTGGAGAATGGGAGACAGCAACAACAGTTGTTCTAGCAGGTATCGCAACAACAGAAGAACCTAGAGTGTCAGAAGGAGTAGCAGTAGTAGTAGATGTACCTGAGGGCCCAGGGCCGGAGTAGGCAAATATGCCTCTGCAGGTGCTATCTTTGTATTTATGACCGGAGAAGGGTCCACCGGGGTTGCTTTCTACTTATTCTTTGTCTGATCCTTAAGATATTCAGCTTCGATCCTCCTGATATCAGTGGAGGATGTGGGAATCACTTCCACATCCTTCTTTGCGTCTCTCGGTACCCGAACACGTCTGCATAGCTCCGTTATTAATACTGGGAAGGAAAGTGAGGTCTGACGCTGCTTTGCATGCATGAGCATCTCTGAAGCAATGATTGTCACCAAATTTATCTGAGTTTCATAAATAATTCAGCCTAGACAGGCTGCTTTGGCATGCCGAAGAATAGACTCATTTTGGAATGGCATGATTGTACTGCTGATGAAACCAAACCAATACAGAGCTACCACGTTGAGGTCCTTCTTTTCAATGACAGCTCCAGCCTCAAGAAACTTGGGAGTGTTGTCTGATATCAGTGGAGCTAATCACTTCTTCATTTTGTCTAGATTTTCACTCATAATCATGTACTGGCAGTCATCATCAATGTCATCAGGACGATCAAGGATAGCATCAATAATAGCGTGGTCGCACTTGACCTTTTTTGCCCAGACGGCTACATAGTCAACTAGTTTGAATGTTGTTGCCTGCTTCTTCATCTGTGGTATCAGGGTCCTATAAGAAGCATAGAACTCCCAGACCCAATTTGGAATATATGGGCCACGAGGCTTAATAAAGATTTGGAAATCATGGTACTCGAGGTAACTCATGATCTCTAGATACCTTTCAATCATTCCATCCGTGGATAGACATTGTTCGTCAAGAATTGTCCTCAATCCCTCAGTCTTTAATGTGTTCATTGACTTGGGAGGAGGACCCTGAACCGGTGGTGCGAGCACCACTACCTGTTTTGAAACTGGAGGAGGAGAAGTGGTGGTCTGACAAGTCATGATCCTAGATGGATCATTCATCCTTTTGGAGTGCAGTTCAGCCCTTTGCGCTACTATGAACTCATTATCATCAGAAGCTACCGACTGATGCTCCTAGTGTTCACCCTCACTTTCAGAAGTGGTGACGTGTGTGGCGTAGATGTTGTCACTTTCGGAGCTGACCTCTGGTGACGCAGGTGCCTTCTCTTTGCCCTTGCCTTTCCCACCAGCTGTGGGAAGTTTGGTAGCTTTGCTCTTGGATGAAGTTGCACCCTCATTGAGTTTAATCCCCTTAGCTTTCTTTCGGGGTGGCATGTTTCTCCCAGCAACTTTCGGTCTAGCCATATCTGCAAAACATTAGGAAGAGTTAGAAATAATTCAATCAATTTCTCAGAAAATAGTTGTAGACAGACTCACCGATTGGATCGGTGAGTCGCTGAATCATTTTGGCGAGCTCAATCGGGCTCGCAAAAAGGATTGGCTCTAACAATTTTGGTAAATCGGTGACGGGAAAGGCTTTCGGTGAATCACCGACAGATTTATGTAAGGAAGGGTCAGCCCTCCAAAAGTTACAGTGCAATTTAAGCTATAGGGGTGCAGACAAAGGACGATCAAGAAAACTTCGGCGAGTCGCAGAGCACCTTTGACGACCTCGGGCTTCTCGCTAAAAGTTACAAAACCCAACATCAAATAGAGCATGAAATTGAAGGCGAGATGGGGATATTTGGCGAACCACCGAGTGGTTCGATGAACTCGACCTAGCTCGCCAAACACATGCCTATTTTAAACCCAAAGTCTCGAATTCAACCCCGCAACCCCCAAAAAATAAAATCAAACCATGCACTAGTCAAATTAAAGCAAGACCCATAACACCCATTGCCTTGGAATACTTAGACTTCTCCCGGTTTTGCCAAATTTGGTCAATTGACCACCTTTGCCCTTAACAACGAAGACACCTACTCTATCATTAGGCAAATTACGTTGTTTAGCCCAAATACGGTCTACTCAAACTTCACCTACTAAACTAAACAACATGCAAGAACAACCCCAAAACATTTACTTCATTTAAAGCACAAAAAGATGATATTTCAACAACAAGCACATTACAGGCAAGATTTTTGAGTTACAACAGGCAATCACACATTCTAACCATATCGGAGAGGCCCAACACACTTCAATAAGATAACATTAATGCAAATGAGTACAAAATTATTTAAAAAGTAACTCGGTGTTGGGAAAACTAATTTCGACAATTAAAATACTTAGATGATGCAAACATATAGAAAATCCTAAATAGGTGCAAGTTTGGGAGGATGAAAAGTGAGGGAAAGTGAAGAGTTTGAAAGTTCAATCTTTGGCCTTTTAATAAACCATCCAGTTCTAGCCCATTCGACGACATTAGTCGTGCTCGCCAACCCACTCGGCAACTCGTCGAGTGGTCACTTACCTCGCCGAGCTTTACAAGATCTCTAATTAATATGGGTGTCCAAACGACAGATTATATTGTGATCGCCGACCAGGTTGACGATTTGCCAATTAATTCCTGGGCTCGCCGAGTTTTACAGACTTCAATTTTGAAGTTGTCTTCAATCCAACCGCGATAAAGGTCGGGGTCGCTGACCTCTTCGGAATTTCGCCGACGTGAACTTTTGATCGCCAACCTGTTCTTGTCAAACACTTTACACACTTCAACCTGTAAAATCAACACACCATTATTCTAAACTTAAAAGAAAGAAAATAAAACCTTGGGTTGCCTCCCAAGAAGCGCCTTAGTTATAGTCGTGGCACGACTTCCCCACTTAGTCTTGATTTGTGGGGTAGAGACGAGATAACACATGACCCATTTAGGTCTCTAGTAGCTGAACAAATATGAAATGGGAAGCAATTATCTCATTCAGCATTGAGACATTCTCGTTTATCTCATTCAACACCTTGTCGTGACTTTCGACTTTGTGGAGGATGAGTGAGGGTATCTCCACTATTTTTCCACTTTCGTTCACCTTGGGATTTATACGCTCATGAGGGGGAATGTACCGGTCTTTCTTTTTATCTGATGCTTCCAATTCCATGATCTTTTTGGCCACTAGATCCAGCTGAGTCAGCAATGTTGCCAAGATATGGTCCTTCTCAGTCTCCTTGTTCGTCATGGTCAGGTGATCAAGGATATGGGCTGCTATTGCATAGGGTAGTCATGAGAAACCCCCATAAATATTTGTTTAGCCATTCTTCTATTTTCCGGGCCAAGACTTTTGTAGAAGTAGTCCAATAACACATTTTCTGATATTCCATGAGTTGGATGTTGCAGGAAAATTGCCTTAAATTTCAGCCACAACTCATGGATTGACTCGCCCTCCAATTGTCTAAAACTTAGGATGTTATCCCTAAGGGAAATCATCCTCAAAAGAGAGAGGTCTATTTGGTCACCATTGCTACCAGACATGCACCAATTTCCTACTCAAAATACCAACACAAAGAAAAACAAACTAAAAAAAAGGTGAGTTCACTATAACTAACAACAACAAAGAATTCAACTTAACTACAGATTCTTAACTAAGACCACTCCCCGGCAGAGGCGCCATCAAAGATGCTTCATCCAATTCTAAACATCAATGATTGTTCAATAGTTATATAACCCAACTAGTGAGTTGGGGTCGAGTCCCAAGGGAGCAGTTAGTAGTCGGGAATCAAATATAAAATTAAAAATTAGTTTGAGTTAATCATAGCTAAAAATATTCACAAGGAAAACCATAATGCAAGTCTAAGTTCACATGAATGTCAATTAACAATGGGGGGTTTGTAATCAACTAGTAACTAAAAAACAACAATTAGAATTAAGATACGAATATGGAGACTGGATTCTTGCAATGTAATAGGAATATGGGCTAGGGTAAACAACCGTGTAGTTGCAATTAATAGGAAATCGTTGTAAATTGGTAATTAATCTAGACTTTAGTGGGGGTAAATTTTCTCTCGAACAATTTACCCCGAATCAAATTGGTTTCTCTCGAACACCGATAAGCAGCAATTAAGCACATCCTTCTCTTTAGTCCATTCACTCTCTCGAGTTGAATGTGTGGGAGAGGGTTTAGTATTCACTCTCTCGAGCTGAACCACAGACCATCGATTCAGTAGTTTTTTTTTAAAACCTCTCTCTCGAGCAAGCCAAAAACACGAAGTTAAGATTGCATTTGCAACTACAACCAATTAAATTCAACTACAACTACTGAATGAAATCACCTTTAAAAAACAAATAAACTATTAATTAGCAATACCCAATAGTAAATTCAACCCATATTCACATAATCACACCCCAAGAATTGGGGTTTTAGCTAGACATAGTAAAGAGATAGAAATCGATACCAAAAAATGTTTTCATCAAGCGGATATGATTGAAAATGTCTTTACACATGTCAAAGATGAAGAATCTTCAATATCCACTTCCAATTTCTTGGAATTGGAAATCTTCAAATCTTCAAAGCTAAGGAAAAATGTCTCCAAAAACTCTAAGAACTAAAATGAATAATGTTTCATATTCTAAAATTGCATGATTAGATACAAATTCAAATAAATATTTCTAGTAGTCAAAAAGTGTGCTGCGAAGGATCACTAGGCGCAGTTAGTCGGGATCGTCGGTCAACTTGGCGATCTTCCCTTTGGTATATTCCATCGCCGTTTTGCTTTATCCTTCAGCATCTTTGCGTTCTGTATCATTGGGTGATATAGCACTGCTTCGCGGAACTGTTCAGCGACATGCTGACTGCTCCTCTCCATCGCCGACTTGATTTCTCCTTCAGGGCATTACACACTAAAACATTAGGCGATACTAAGGCTCTTCGGTGACTCACCTAATGGGTTAGGAGATCCTCAGGCCTTCATTTCTTCGTTCCCTTTTGCATCAGTTATTGAGATAAAATATGCATTTGATGACACTAAATATATTAAAATATAACCCTCAATGAGTCCAATTTATGGACTCATCATCCCTCACGAGCCGTCAAGGATCACACGGGACGTGGTGGCAGTCGTGGCCCTTGACCAGTGGCCTGGGAAATCCACCTCAACTTGACTCACCTCATATGACCCATACCACGAGCCGTCATAGCCCTCACAAACCGTCTAGTGGCTCGTGTTGAGGGTCAGCCTTAAAGTTGCTACTTTTCCCCCCTTCACGGGCATCACTAGGGTGCCATAGTGCTCACCACGAGCCGTCTAGGTACTCATGGGAGGGGAGCTCTCTTTGGCTTGACACTGTGAGCCTTCACAAGCATTACCATGCCTCGTGATGCCTTTCACGACTTATCTAGGCCTTCGTGAAAGGTGCCTAGGCTTAGCCTTTGGCTTGTGACCTCTCACTTGGTCCCTTATTTAGACTAGTAGATTCCGAGGTGTTACAAAAATAAGGGGAGGTTTTAAATTTAAAACGGTTGAAAGCTTTTGACCCTTCAAGTCGTGCCTTAGGCAACGAGCCTCAATAATGTCATAGATCCACTCGGCAATGTGTAGAACAACATTTAGTCCTATGTAGTTACCAGAATTCCACCCATTTAGTTTGTCAAAAAGGCCATCAACATCAGGCTCGCCAAAGTACTCAGTGAAGTGCCGAGTAGGTTCTGAGCTAGCCCATTTGCCTACTTTCCCAAACTTTGAATTTTCAACCTGCATATCCAACAAACGTTATTCAAATGAAAAAACGTAAAACATGGGTTACCTCCCAAGAAGGCCCTTATTAACGTCGTGGCACGACGTGGCCATTGGATCATGTCTCATTTTTCAGGTTCACAAATGTATCACTTGGGTGCCCCCTTTTTTCCTTTGATTTAAATGAGCCGAGATCTAACCCATCTATGTTTCCAATTGATTAATGGACACCGAGTGTGATGTAACCGTTTGGTTAAGAGAGGAGACGTCATCTTTTATTTCCTTTAGTACCTTGTCCGATCTTTCCACTTTGTTCAAAATATGAGCAAGCATATCTTCTATCTGGAAGTTTTCAGGATCAGCCATTGGTTCTTTCGGCTTTTGACTTTCATGAGAAGGCACATAGAGATCTTTGTCCCCATCTCGATCTTTCCAGTTTGTGCCATGATCACTCCATTCATGATCTCGATCTCTCCAACCATCATCATGATTTCTATTCCAACTTTGATTTCCGCCTGACCGCTTCATCAGACTTCACACCAAAATTAATACTGACACATTTAGAGCCTTGCAACCACTTCCCATGACATGTTTCATCAAAAGGTTCCTTTGGGTCATCATTTTGGCCATGTTTTCATCTCGCTCTTGGTTATTTTCCATTTGTTCCTTTGTCATCCCTAAATTCATAGGAGACACATAATTTTCTGTTGTGTACCATGCACGGTAAAAAAAAATCATCCCATCAAGGAGGGTTGATTCTATGTCAACAGGTTGTCTCATGATTCCACCTCGAAAGAGCTGATCTGCAACACCTTTGTTGACCATGTCATGGCTCCAGTAAAAATATTTCAATAAAACATTGTCCGGTAGCCCGTGAGTTGGACATTAGAGCAGCAACTTTTAAAACTTAGCCATATCTCATGGATAGGTTTGCCATAGACTCGCTTGATGTTCTGAATACTAACCCTCAACTTAACTATCTTCAAAGGAGGGAAAACCCTTTCGTAGAATCACCTCGGTGAGCTCCTCTCAAGATGTAATTTAATCCCTTGGTAGTTCGGTCAACCACTTCATTGCTTCTCCCATTAGAGAAAAGAGAATGAAACCGAATCAGACTGACTCCTGAGTGATGTTCTTGAAACAAAATGGCCCACACACATCTACAGAGTTTCGGATGTGGTCTTGAGGGCCTCATGACCGATTCCTCATAAGAGACCCTTCATTTGCAGCAGTTGCAACATTGTGTTGGTCACATGAAACACCGCATTGCCCACAGTAGCACGTGCACTTCCCAACTGATCCTTATTGACATCATGCAAATTCCCGATGTCATCGTTATTCCCAAGTTGGCTGGCGTTGCTCCCATTTCCACTCATCTCTTCACCTATTTTTAAGCAGCCAACAAGAATACAAATAAGATAATTCAACTACAACAAAATTTGTTCACGACTATACTTCAATGAAAGAATTCTAAATACCACTACCCGACAACGACACCATTTTTTATATGCTTAACTACACTTCATCCAATTCAAAGTGTAGGCCGTCGCTAAAAAGTATAAACCCAACTAATAGTTGGGTTTGATCCCACATAGAGTGATACAGTAAAGAATTCGATTAAGAATTAAAGATGTGTCCTAATCGTTTGTAGAGGTGACACTTTCGCAACATTAAACCAAATCATAAAATTTGAACGATTAATATCAACTGAGGGGATTTAGGTAACCAATTTAAGACAACTAACATGGGAGGTAAACAAGTATAGATTAAACCTTATGAGTGTGATAAGATTAATTCTAATTTCGCGCAATGGGTGATTAGGAGTTACTCAAAGTTGTTGAATTTCAGCGAGTAATCTAGGTTTTTGATGCAAAAGTCATTTCTCAATCAACTATTATTCTTCAAGTGAGTTCTTTTGAACCTCACCGAGCATAACACAACCAAACAACCCAAATCCTTAATTAGTCAACACTTTCAAGCTGGAGTAGTAAAGATGCAATCAAACCCACTTTCTCAAGCTAGGTTCATAAAGAAGCAATCGATACAATTATCAATTAATATTTCTATTCTATTACCTCTTTCTCAAACAAGCATAGAGAACTCAGCTAGAATTGTAATTGCAACTACAATTACTCAATTAAAACATGAACAAATAAATGAACCCACTTTAAACAACATTAAAATTAGTAACTAACAAAGCCCATTAGCTAATTAAAGCATTCAACTATATAATCACACCCCCAAGAAAAGGGGTTTTAGCCAAGCATAGTGAAAAACAAAAAATCATCACCAATGAAGTTTTCCATCTGATTTGATAGCGATATGCAATTCCCAAATGCTTAAAGTTAAGCTAAAAATACCATAATCTCTAAAAGTCTACTCACAATGTAAAGACCATGTTCTAGAATGTAAAAATTCAAAAACCTAGAGGTAAACAGTGTGGGAACTCTTTTTCTTCTTTTAAAATTTGCATTTATACGTTCTCGAAATTTTAGCATGGAGTCAACTTGGCGAAGTAAGTCGGGCTCACCGACCAGTTCGGTGATCCTTCAAGTTTCTCCTCTTCTCGCCCTTTGGTTTGGCTCTTTCATCAAGTTTTTTTGGAACTTTTGGCGAGCCAGATCGGCATTGATGTTCCCTTCGGTGTGTCGCCAAATTTTTTTTTTTCTCGCCAAATTGGTTTCAGTCATGGGTTGTTATGATGAAACTTTAGGCGAGTTGAAGTTTCACTCGGTGACTCGCCGAGTGGCTTTGGTGAGTTCCATCTTTGCTTTCCTTCCATTTGTAGTTTTTTTGCTCCTTTTTAGTAGCATAATGAATTGCTTATGTTTATATTGTATTAATTGTTGGATCATGTCAATTTTTTTATCTATTGTATTATCTTGGATTTATTGATTGATGTTTGTTCATAGCCTTGAAAGGGGCAAGTTATGGTCAAATTACATGTTAAAGTAGAACTGTGCTTGAGCTATTGATCCACTTGAAAGATGGAGGTATTTAATTACTATGTATGTTGTGATCATGGCCTTAAAAGGCAAAGTATGAATGGTAATATATGATTATGATGAGAATTATATGGTTGTGATTACTATGAATGTATTATGATCATGTTTAGAAGGCAATTGTATGAATGATGATGCTATATGTGAAAGTTTATTCTCACATACTCACACACACTCATGAATGACTAATTAATAAAGTTCTATGATTATGTTAATGATGAAGTACTTATTGAAAGGCTATTCTCAATTGTACTCTAATAAATGAAATGACATGTTTTGAAAGAACTTTCTCACAATATGTGATTCCTAGGTGAAAGGCTATTCTCATCTTTGAATCTATGAGCTTTCCAATGAATGAATTTTGGGTTGAAATGGATGCTCTCACGTGAGTTGATGCGGGGTATCTAGTAACAATCCTTATATCCCATTGTAACCAATGTTGGGTTTGAGATGGATGCCCTCACGTTAGTTGAGGTGGGGTATCTAGTAACAATCTCTTGTCCCATAATGAACTAATTTAATGAATGTCAAGTACTCCATGGGGAATAATGCTAAGCACCAAGTGGATAGTGATGAGATAGGAGCCCTCACATGATGATAAAGTAGCAATCTGCCTATTCCATAAACTATGTGACCACATAGGTCTAGCTAGTGGATCCACTTAAGCTATAAAAATGATGGTCCTACCTTAGGCAAGTAGGAATCCCTTTATCCGGTGAGGGTGACACAAGGATTCCATGTCAAGCTCACATGGTCTATGTCGGTTAAGGCTTACCCCCACAACTAATGAACTATGACTTCTAAAGGATGCAATACTTAGTGTGGGTGGTGGTATGGGACTGCACCTATGCATTGCACAAGTAGGCTTTGAGAGGGGTCATGGTGTATTCCTTTATGATGTTAATGAAATGAATGGACACATATGATCATGTTAATGAAGAACATTCATTTTATGCATAAATAAATGAAGGTGTTCTTAATGAAGTTAATGGGGAATGGGCGACTTAAATGCTTATATGTTTAATGTAAGGATGCATGCTATACTTGGATTGTATTATGAGTTACTTCCTTGTTATAATTTGTTGAGTATGTATGTTCCATGTATATGGTGACTTGAAAGGAGTACTTGGTGTGAGTAGTAGTATGGGATGCTACTCATACATTGCACAAGTATGACTTAGAGTTATCTTAGATGTTGGTCTTAAGGTGTTGATGTGACTTATGTGTTGTTGATGTCTCTTATGTATGGTAATGGTATAAAGATGAAATGGTTGAATGGTAAGTTTACTTTTGGTGACCTTAAAGTGGGACTTTTGTGTGGATGGTGGTATGGGACGCTATCCATACATTTCACAAAGTATAGCTTCAGGGTTACTTTAGGTGAAGGTAATGGTTTGTATGTTGGAAATGTCTTAAATGGTTGATTATGTCTTAATGTGGATAAATGACTTATATGTTGGTTTTATTTGAATATTATGCCTCTTATACTTGTATTCCTGAAATTTTACCAAAATGGCATAAAAGCATGACTTTCAAATAAAATGTCCGTGTTTAGCATGTTTTTGCATGGCTATCAAACTTAGTACTTAATTGTGCTAACCTATATTCTTTACCTTTATGAAGTGTAGGGATTGTTACTCAATTCTACTCTCTCTAGTGAAGCTTGGATTAGACTTCTTCCAACACATCTTTTGGTATGTCCTCATAGATCTAGGACAAGGACTTTTAATGTTTTCATTTCCTTTCATGTAATAGACTATTTTAGCTTTCTATTGTAAAGGGTCGTGTCCCTATTCTTGTTCAAAGTTTTGTCTAAGATTTCCATGTGAGACATAGACTTCCTCTTGTTTTTAAATGTTATGTTTTTGATTGTTGGATTTATAAAAGAATGTTTTAATTCCGCACTATTTTCAAGTATCTTATGTTATGAATGCTATGAGTCTTGTATAAGACCCCTTCGGGGTCGAGTATGTTGTGTCGCATCCGCTGTCTAAACTCGGGTCGTGACAAATATGGTATCAGAGCCAAAGATTTTGAAAATGGTTTTTAGGTTGATGTCTCACAAGCTACGTCGAGTAGAGTCTTGTTCATAGGTGGGAGTCGCGACACATCTATGAGCGAGAGGCTATAGGACGATAGAAATTTACACTTCTTTCTTCATTCTTCAAGTCGTGCCATAGAGCTTAACTCCATAAATTCTCTCTCTCATTCCTTATCCGGTGGTCTTGAATATGTGACTACTCGATGGGTTTATGTTACAAGGATCGAGGGAGAAAAAGGTGAATATTGATGTCAATTGTGGTTATGTGACTAGACGAGTCTTGTGATGGTAGATTTGAGATTATTGATTGTGAGGTAATCTTTAGATGAATGGGTTGCTTTATGGTTATGTGTGTTGTTGGTAGAAGGTCATGATGAGTTTTTAGGTATGTTGAAAGAGTTGATGAAATGAGGTGTTTTAGAAATGTTTTGATGTGTTGAATGAGTAGACTCCTTAAAAGAGGGTATAAGTGTAATTCACCTTGTTTTGGAATCATCCTTATGTGATGAGTGTGAAGGTTTAGTGATGTTTTGCTCCGACCTTAGAATTGAAAGAAGTGATATTGTAAAGAGTTTGTATAGGCTTACCCCTAATGGGGAGATAATGTGCTTAGATGTCAAGGTTGTTGAGTATCCTTGATGTTCACGAGTTAGGTTTGCTTGATATACTTACCATAGGAGGTGTAGTGAGTTTGAGGAGTTTAGACCCGGTGTGGTAGACTCATATGAGTCCTTGAGGAGTTTAGACCCGGTGTGGTAGACTCATATGAGTCCTTGAGTGGTGCTGGTAAGATTGTTGTGAGTAAGAGTTGCTTAATGAGGACCTTCCTAGATTAAATTTCCGGTATGTTGATGGTTCCTTATAAGTTGTGAATGTTATATTGAGGTTCCTATTATATGTTCATGTGAGCCTTAGTTGGGTTTTCTCTTAAGTGGGGGATAGTATGTTGAATAGTAAGATTGTTGAGAGTGTTTATATCCTTATCTCTTTCCTTCTATTCCTATTCAAGCTTGAGACCAAGAGTTCCTTATAGCTTGTTTCATGTTTTGGAGTCATGTGTGAATATGAGTTTCCATGGTCTCCTAATGTTATGCATGTTCTAGTTGAATTCTTGTTTATATGAGAAAATGTGTTTTCATGATTATGTTCCTCATGTTGATTCGAATTTGATAAGAGTTGTCTATATGCTTCATGAGGTTAATTGTTGAACATGTCTAATTGTGCTTTTGAGAGTAATTGCATATTGTGTCTTATGATGTTGTGTGTTGAGCATGATGTGAGTTGGAGAAGGAAAGTTCCTCCAATAAAATGAGAAGTGTTAAAGTTTTCATTCATAATGAGTTTGTAGAAGTCGTTCCTACTTTCTTGAATTGCATGGAGTTTGTTTGATGTGGATTTGAGGTTTCCTCCTAGTTTTGTGCATTGTTTATAATGTTGCATCCATGATAGGCTGCTAGTCTTGAGTCGTTAAACTCTTAATTTTTTTAAAGTGTCTTTTGAGGATGAATGTTTCTAAGTGGGGGACAATTGTCACGACCTGAGTCTAGACTCCGAATGCGACACGGCGTACTCGATCCCGAAGGGGTCTTATAGAAGCCTCATAACATTCATAACATAAGATACTTGAAAATAGTGCAAAATTAAAACTTTCTTTTTAAAATCCAACAATTGAAAACATAACATTTAAAAACAAGCGGAAGTCTATGTCTCATATGGCCATCTTAGGCAAAACTTTGAGCAGGACTAGGGACACGGCCCTTTACAATAGAAAGCTAAAATAGTCTATTACATGAAAGGAAAGGAAAACATTAAAAGTCCTTGTCCTCGATCTATGAGGACATACCAAAAGATGTGTTGGAAGAAGTCTAATCCAAGCTTCACTAGAGAGAGTCGAATTGAGTACCAATCCCTACACTTCATAAAGGTAAAGAATATGGGTTAGCACAATTAAGTACTAAGTATGATAGCCATGCAAAAACACGCTGAAAATGGACATTTTATTTGAAAGTCATGTATTTATACCATTTTGATAAAAGTTCATGAATACAAGTATAAGAGGCAAAATGTTCAAACATAACCAACATACAAGTCATTTATCCACATTAAGACATAATCAACCATATAAGACATTTCCAACATACAAACCATTACCTTCACCTTAGACCTTCACCTAAAGTAACCCTCAAGCTATACTTTGTGCAATGTATGGATAGCATCCCATACCACCATCCATACAAAAGTACCACCTTAAGGTCACCAAAAGTGAACTTACCAGTTAACCATTTCATCTTTATACCATTACAATACATAAGAGACATCAAGAACACATAAGTCACATCAACACCTTAAGACCAACATCTAAGATAACTCTAAGTCATACTTGTGCACTGTATGAGTAGCATCCCATACTACTACTCACACTAAGTACTCCTTTCAAGTCAGCATAGACATGGCACATACATACTCAACAAGTCATAACAAGGAAGTAACTCATAATACAATCCAAGTATAGCATGCATCCTTACATTAAGCATATAAGCATTTAAGTCACCCATTCCTCATTAACTTCATTAAGAACACCTTCATTAATTTAGACATAAAATCAACGTTCTTCATTAACATGATCATAAGAGTCCATTCATTTCATTAACATCATAAAGGAACGCACTATGACCCCTCTCAAAGTCTACTTGTGCAATGCATAGGTGGCGTCCCACACCACCACCCACACTAAGTAGTGCATCCTTGACAAGTAATAGTTCATTAGTTGTGGGTGTAAGCCTTAACTGACATAGACCATGTGAGCTTGACATGGAATCCTTGTGTCACCCTCACCGGATAAAGGGATTCCTACTTGTCTAAGGTAGGACCATCATTTTTATAGCTTAAGTGCATCCACTAGCTAGACATATGTGGTCACATAGTTTATGGGATAGGGAGATTGCTACTAGATACCCCACCTCAACTCACGTGAGGGAATCCATCTCAAGAGATTGCTACTAGAAACCCTACCTCAACTCACATGAGGGCTCCCATCTCATCACTATGCACTCAGTGCTTAGCATTATTTCCATAGAGTACTTGACATTCATTACATTAGTTCATTATGGGACAAGAGATTGTTACTAGATACCCCAGCTTAACTAACATGAGGGCATCAATCTCAAACCCAACATTCGTTAAAATGGGATATAGGGATTGTTACTAGATACCCCGCCTCAACTCACGTGAGGGAATCCATCCCAACCCAACATTCATTCATTGTAAAGCTCATAGATTCAAAGATGAGAATGGCCTTTCACCTAGGAATTCCATATTATGAGAAAGTCTTTTCACAACATGTCATTTCATTCATTAGAGAACAACTGAGAATAGCCTTTCAATAATTACTTCATCATTAACATAATCATATAACTTCATTCATTAGTCATTCCTGAGTGTGTGAGAATAGCCTTTCACATATAGCATCATCATTCATACAATTGTTTTCTAAATATGATCATAATACATTCATAGTAATCACACACATATAATTCTCATCATAATCATACATTAATCATTCCTACTATGCCTTTCAAGGCCATGATCACAACATACATAGTAATTAAACACCTCCACCTTTCAAGTGGATCAATAACTCAAATACAATTCAGCTTTAACATGTAATTTGACCGTAACTTGCCCCTTTCGAGTGTATGAACCAACATCAATCCATAAATACAAGATACTACAATAGATAAGGAAATTGACATGATCCAACAATTAATACAATATAAACATAAGCAATTCATCATACTACTATAATCAATCAATTCCTAATCTCAAATCACAACTTAATAATTTGGGGTAAAACATAGGTTCTAGGAAGAATTCATCTTAAAATTCAACTTTAAATCCACAATGCATTCATAATTCAATGCAATAATGCCTTTAGAAATCATTTTGAATTGAACCCATGCATAGATTGAAAACTAGGTTTTTGGGTAAACTTTGATATTTGAAATCACCTTTGAATTTGCTCCTTCAATAGAAAATTAGACAAGGATGAAGACTACCATACCTATTAGTGAAGAACTCCACGAAAATCCTTTGACAAACTTGAAGTCTTGACCTTGAAAGCTTGAAGTCTTCACCTCCAATGGAGGTTTCTAGAAAGAGAACTTTTGGAGGGGATGAGAGGTTTTGATTTGGGGTTTTGAAATAATGAATTCTAAGATATGTTTTAATACTTTAAAAACCCTTCAAATACATTAATAAACCAATTAAAACCGTCCAATAACTTAACCAACCAAGGGAGGAATTTACTAACCTACCCTTGCATTTGGAAGAGAAATTGCAGGTTGCAGGTCCAAACGACGCCCCCCTAACCTACGGACTGTAGGTTGGGCTACTCCCTGTCCTGAAGGTCCGTGGTTTGTGCTGCATCTTGGAAAAGTGTCCCTTCACCTTTCGAGGCAACCCACGAGGCGTAGGTTGACCTACGGAGCGTAGGTCCCCATCCGTTGGTCACCAACTTTTGGGCAGTCTTGGTTTTTCCTTAGGGTCTTGGGGGTTAAGCTTAGGGTCCTCCTCAAGGACCCCCAGGATGGTCCATGGGGATTCGTACCTTGACGTTTAACCCCTAGACCCCTCAACCATAGCTTGGGACAACATATTGCATCCTCAAACCTCACAACAACTCAAACACACACGTTAGGCTCTAGTTTCAATTATTCATTTTATGGGTCATTACATTGCATCATAATGTCCTTGCCTTGATCTTGAGACATCATTGTTGTTGTAATGTCCCGCAAACTAGTAGACCTAACTAGAGCCTCAAGCTAGGGTTCTAGAGTTTGATGTATGTGGGTTAGAGTCGTAGATGTGATATCCCGTACTTAGAATGAGGGGTTTAGTGGTTGAACATCAAGGTACTTGTTAGACCCTGTAATTTAAAATATAACCTAAGGTTTGGTTAAGGGTAGCAAGGGCAAGGGCCAAGGCAAAGGGTCAAAGCCTAAGCCAAAGGCAAAGGCTGCCCCAACCTTGGCCAAGCACTGCCAAGGACCATGTCCACCTTCACGACCAGTGCTCATAACCAAGGTCCATGAAGGGGCTCTTGAAGACCCCTTAGGTGTGTGGGAGGCAAGGCCTTGAGGCATAGCTACTGCCCCAAGACCACCACCATCACAACGACCCGTTGGCTTGACTATGGATCGTGGGAGGTCTCGTGATCATGCCTTAGAATTTTGGGAGCTTAGAAAGTATAGGGGATCTACTGGTCAAGGGACCACGTGCACCACCATGGGCCATGGTGCCCTTGACGGCTCGTGAAGATGGGCGTAGTCCCTGGCAAGGGGCTGCCTAGTCGAGGGTTATTTAGTAAATTCCTTTTTAATTAGTTTTAAGTGGGGGTACTTTTATATTGATTTTATACACTTATATAAAGTATTTTAAGTGATTAACAACCCCAACTAAGTTACTTAGAATCAAAACCCCAAATCACTCCTCTCTAAAATATTTCTCTCTCTAGAAAAGCTTAAGAAGAAGAAGAGGAAGAAGAGAAGGAAGCTTAGGTGAAGAAAACCTCCATTGTTGAAAGCTTGGGTTAGGGCTTTGATTAAAGGTATGTTTAGCCAATTCATATATGGGTTCTTCCACCCATAGAGCCTCCCTAGAAATCCTCCAATTGTGAAATCAAAAACCCAAAAGCTAGGGTTTTTCTTACATTGTGGGTAGAGTTTGGGTATGATTCCAATCTAGTGGATAATACCCAATTATGATTTATTTAGCTTTTTGTAGTGATATTATGATGATTTTATGTGATTTCAATGTTTAACCCTAGTTTACTTGATGAATTTCATGGTTTGTGGGTTTATGCCATTAGAGGTGAAGTTGAAGGTTTAAAGGTGATCTTCCTAAATCAATGTCATGTTTAGTAATTGATCAAAGTTAGGATCATATAATCATGACATGAAATAGAATTTATTGAATATGAAGGATATTGATATGTAAAGTTGAATTGGAACCTTGATAATCAAATTGTGACTAAAACCACCTAGTAATGAAGGATGTGATCAAAATACCTTGAAAACCTAGGCATAAAGAAGAGACTAAGAAAGCAACCTTGAGAGTAAGGCTTGTGATCATAATAGTTAGGGCTTTAGAGTGAAGTTAATATGATTACCTATTGATGATGAGGCTTTGAGAGTAAAGTCTAAAAGAGAATAGAAGTTAATAGGTAGAATTGTGGTGAAAGGCCTATACTCACCTAACCTACCTTATGAATTCTTGAAAGTATATAGTGATAGAATCACTTGAACGTGGATTGATTTTCAAGGACATCATTCCATGAGACATGAGTGTTAAGCAAGGCTTAACAAGTAAACCTTTAGGTGTATGCTTGGCTACAAATGTATATTGACAATGAGATGGAGTGTCACACAAGAAAGGGTCCGGGCTCCAAGTAGAAAGGAGAACCACACCTAGTTGTTGTGAGGATTATCCAAGTAAAAAGGGGGAACTCTTACATAGTAGAGTGTGGGTTTTCCAAAATTTAGGTCTCATGAGATGGAAGCCTTAACATAGTTGAGTTAAGGTTTCTAGTAGCAATCTCCATATCCTATGAACTGAGACATTCTTGAGAAGCATCTCATAGTGTTCAAAAGCATAATGAACTAAGACTTACTTAATGAAGTAACTCATAGTGTTCAAGAGTGTAAATGGACTTAGACATGCTCAAGGTAGTATCACACAGGGTCCATGTGAAGAAGGAACTTAGACATACTTAAAGGAGTATCTCATAGTATCCATGCTAATAGTGAACTTAGATATACTAAAGGAAGTATCTCATAGGGTTCAACCTAATAATGAACTAAGATGTTCTTGAAAGAGTACCTCATAGTGTTCCAAGGTTTAAAGAGAGATGAACTAAGATGTTCTTAAGAGAGTACCTCATAGTGTTCTAAAGTTAAAGAGAGGAACTAGGTTCCAAACCAAGAAGTATTAGTATAAGAACCTAAAAGTTGTACTTAGAATGAATAGTATTATGGGATGCTATGCATGCATTGCACAAGTATGACTTGGGGTTATTAAAGAAAAGATTCAAGATAGGATTGTGCTAGAGCTGACTTCCTTGCTATACGTGACTAAAGGTGAGAGATTCCCTTGGTTATGTAAGTTAAGCTAATAATGAGGCCAAAGGAGGGTGAAAATGACTAGGATGACTTCAAGGTTATGCTTAGTGTGAAGGGTAGCATGGGATGCCTTTCGTGCATTGCATAAGTGTGCCTTGAGGTTGCCTAGGAGTATGGTACTCTTTTGGTAGAAAATCTTAGAGACTTGACCATATACATAGACTATGATTAAGATGACCAAAAATGGATACTTGGCTTGGGTGGTATTATGGGATGCTATTCATGCGTTGCACATGTATGCTTTTGAGGTTACTTAAGAATGGGGCTATTATGAGATGACTAAGAGTCAATTATTCTTATCTGATTATGACTTATCTACTATGCTCATTAACTATGTCTTATGTTGACTTATGATTATATGATGCTTATCTTGGGGATTATGATATGACTATGTTATTATCTCTTATGCTTATGTGTTATGTTGACTAAACATTTTGAGATGCTCTTATGTTTTTATGCTAGCTTTCATACTTGGTACATTTTGTACTAATGCATACTTTGCCTATATTCTAATGAAATGTAGGGTTTCGGATATTGAGTTGCTTTGGAGGCGAGGTTTCTAAGGTGCAAAAAGAGTTGAAGATTTGGTAAGTCCTCATAGCTTCGAGGACAAACCCATATTTTCCTTATGTCATTTCTTTATGTTTTAGACTTTTATATGGGCTGCATCCCAAGATTTTTATTCGAGATTTTAATAGATGGTTTGAGACAAAGGTGTAGTAAAGGCTTCCGCTTGCTTTCATGAAAAATGACTTTGATTGTAAAAGTTTTAAATTTTCCCGTATTTTATTTCTATTACCTATGTCATGATGCTAAGGGTCTGTATGAGACCCCTTCGGGGTCAAGTACGCCGTGTTACGTCTAGGGTGTACGCCTGGGTCGTGACAAACTTGGTATCAGAGCACAAGGTTTAGAATGCTTCTAGGATTGTCTCAAACCATGTCTAATAAAGTCTTGTTCATAATTATGCGTGCGCCACATTTATGAATAGGAGGCTATTGGATGTTTAGGAAACCTCACTTCTTCATTCTCTAAGTCGTGTCATAGAGTGTAGTTTTAGTAGTCCTTTCTTCTTCCGTGCCCATTTGTTTTTCAAGGTATGGCTAATACATGGGCAAAAGCTAGGAGAGAGGAGGAAGGCAATGAGGATCAAGAGGTTCCTCTCCAAGTTCCACACCATGCTCCTCCTCAAGTTCCTACTGATGAGGGGGCTATGACAAATGTGGAAATAAGGTCGGCTCTCTAAATATTTACTCAAGCTTTGAAGGCCCGAGCTAATAGAGAAGTAGTTGCTTAGGCAAATACAAATATGAATTCAGCTGCTTTGAGGGTGAGAGAGTTTCTGGTGATGAACCCTCTGGAGTTTTATGGATCAAAGGTGGAAGAAGATCCTCAAGGTTTCATAGATGAGGTGTATAAGATGCTTGCTATCATGGGATTTACTACGGTAGAGAAATCAGAACTCGTCGCTTATCAATTGAGAGATATAGCACAAATATGGTATGAGCAATGGAAAGACAATAAGTTGGTAAAAGCGGGCCCAATAGAGTGGGAAGGGTTCAAGGAAGCATTCCTAGATAGGCTATTACCCCTAGAGTTGAGGGAATGAAAGACGCAAGAATTCATTAACCTTCGTCAAGGAGGTATGAGTGTGAAAAAGTTTCTTCTTATGTTCACTCAACTATCCAAGTATTCTCCAACTTTAGTGGCGGGCTCAAGGGCTAGAATGAATAAATTTGTGATGGGAGTGTCCGACTTGGTAGAAAATGAGTGTCCGTCGGCAATGCTTATCCGTAGTATGAATATTTCAAGTCTTATGGTTCATGCTGAACAAATTAAGAAGCAAAACCTCAAGAAAATGAATACAGAGGTGAAGAGAATTAGAACTGATGATGTGAACTTTTCTAATGCTATGTCTGATGGACAAGGTAAGCCTAGGTCTATGATTTCATGTATCATGACACTTCATCCATTACTAAGTCCCAATGATCGTTAGTCAGTAATATAACCCAACTAGGTGAGTTGGGATCGAATCCCACAAGGAGTGGTTTGAAATAGAGTCCCAATAGGCAAGTAAGAATATGCTCAAGTCAATCATAAGAACAAAAATTATCGAAGAAAAACATAATTCAAGTTTGGGCTAACACAAGTGTCAAATATCAAGGGGGTTTGATTTTGATTATCAACTAAAACAGTAAATAACACGAAAATACAGATACAGAGATGGGTTCTGGGGATGTGATTGGATTATGGACTAAGTTGTAATTGCAATTGCTAGTAAATAGCTGTAAATCGGTGAATAAGCTAGACTTTAGTGGGGATAAACTTTATCCCGAACATTTTACCCTAAATCAAATTAGTTTCTCTCGAACACCAATAAGCAGCAATTAAGTACAACTTACGCTTTAGTTCATTCACTCTCTTGAGCTGAATGTGTGGAAAAGGGTTTAGGATTCACTCTCTCGAGGTGAACACATGACAACCCAATACCCACAGACCATCGATTCAGTAATTTTTATTTTAAAACATCTCTCTCGAGAAGGCCAAAAACACGAAGTTAGGATCGTATTTGCAACTACAACCCATTAAGTTCAACCACAATTACTAAATGAAATCACCTTTAAACATAAATTAAACTATCAATTAACAATACCAAGCAGTTAAATCAACCCATAATCACATGATCACACCCCAAAAATTGGGGTTGTAGCTAGACAACATAAAAAGGCAGAAATTGTTACCAAATTGTGTTTCCATCAACTGGGTAAGATTAATATTGTCTTTACAGAGGTCTAAGATGAAGAATCTTCAACACCCACTTCCAATTTCTTGGAAATGGAAATCTTCAAATCTTCAAAGCTAAGGAAATATTGTCTCTCTATTCTTAGTTCTAAGCTCTCAACTTGTAAACTGAAATTAAAAACTCTCTAAAATGAAAGTGTC
Source organism: Solanum paucissectum (assembly GCA_029582445.1). Lineage (NCBI taxonomy): Eukaryota > Viridiplantae > Streptophyta > Magnoliopsida > Solanales > Solanaceae > Solanum > Solanum paucissectum. Next base: position 22,749 of record JAJONZ010025824.1, read on the forward strand.
CTACCTCGATAGATAAACTAAAAAATAAACAAGTATTTATAGTCGCCAAAAATATACTGTGATGGACCACTCGGCACAGTAAGTTGGGATCACCGATCCACTCGACAATCCGCCCTTTGGTCAATTTAATCGCTTTTTTGCCTTGGCCTTCAGCTTCCTTGAGTTCTGTAACTTTGGGTGGTCAAGTACTGCATCGCGGAACCATTCAGCGACACGTCGACTGCTCTTTTCTATCGCTGACTTGATTTTCTCCTTCAGGCCTTGGCACACTGGAACTTCAGGTGAACTCATGGCCATTTGGCGACTCGCCCAATGGGTTAGGCAATCGTCAGGACTTATTTTCCTCGTTCTTTTAGCTGCCTTGTTCCTTTTTGCTCATTAGTGTTCAAGATTTGTTTCTCAATCCAAATACCTGAAATTCAAGGATTTACATCACTTATTGGCATAAAATATGCATTTGAGGACACTAAATCTATTAAAATGAAGCCCTAAATGAGTCCAAATCGCAGACTCATCAACCACCCCAACTTAAACTTTTGCTTGTCCTCAAGTAAAACTCAAGTTCAGCAGTTCAAATAGGATGTCTCAAATAGTGATGCACAAGACTCAATCATGAATGCACACAAAAAGACTCAACTTACTCATGCAAGGATCAATTGTGCACTCAAAGATTCAAGTTGTGACTCACCATTATCAAAGAATTTCAAACTCTTAATACTTCAAATGCAAGTTCAAGCTCAACAAAAGTGTTCAAATGCCCTCACACAAAGAATGATTCCATATTCACACATAATGGTTCCACAATCTATAGCTCCGGAATCAAGATCAACACTCACACTCACAAAGATGAACACAATGCATGATTTCACCCATAGGTTTACCCTTATTTTCCAATTGACATTTGTTTCAGCTCACTAAAGATCAAAAAGGTCTTTTCAAGGCTTGTAATGGGGCTGAGTGTAAAGGTATGGTCATTTAGGCTCAGTGACTTCTATCCTCATGAAATGTGGTGTGAACAACACATTCTTTCATTTTCTTCATTATGCTCATTCATGCTAAAAATCACCCCATTTATTCACTTTCCATGGAATACCGGACACCTCATTTCTTTGTACTTTCACAACTTTTTCATTCTTTTTCTTTTCCATTCTTTTCATTTCTCCTCTTTTTTTCTATATGGAGGGGTTCCATCTTTTTTTAAAATCATGGGAAAGGGGGACTTCTTTGCACTTCTTGATTTACCTTCTCTTTTCACCACATCCCCAACTTAGGCTTTTCGCTATTGACACAAACCACATCTCATGAGGATTAAGGGGAATGGATCAAGAAAGGTCACATTTTCATCATGTTTCATCCAAGAAAAGGTTAAGGCTCAAGGGGTACTCAAGTGAGGATCACACACTCACAAGGTAGGCCACAAAAGAGGTATAATGTAAAATTATTTTACACTCTTCAAAGTTGCCTAAGATCATCTCAAGAGATTGCATCACCTAGTCAACCAGACCAACGGGGCAAATTCTAGGTGTCATCACACATGGTTCACGGTAAGCTCATCACACAGGGCATTGATACCAATGTCAAACAAGACTCCACACTTTCGCTAGTGTGCAATGTTCATCACAAGAGACTCAATTAGATATTTGGCTAGTCACAACGAGATGCACAAAGTTCACATATTGCCAATGCAACTTCATTTGGCCTCATCGTAGCCGCACATTCATTTTTGTTCAATTAAGAGCACTATTCAAGTCACCGGTATTGATCAAGACCGAGACTCAAATTTGCAAAAGAACAGCCACATTCAACAGAAATAAGAGGTGGCAATTTTTTTTTGGAAAGGTCAAAAATCATTTACAATTAAAACAAGGAGCCACAAGCTCAATCATCCACAAAATGCAGTGCAAGACACAATTATATCTCAAGAACCCAATATATAAACAAAACCAAAGTCACAAAAGGTGGGCCTCACCACATCACAAATAAAAACCATTTGTCCTCAAATTCAAACAAAGTAATATCCAAAAGTCAAAAGAAAGTAAGACAGACAGGAGGTAAAGAGGGATCCTCTCTAAACAGTTGCTCCATATGTTTGGGCATTAGTGCCCGGTGCATCAATCTAATCCCGGGCCTTGATGAGTCCACAGTTTGGACTCATTTAGGGCTTAATTTTAATATAATTAGTGTCCTTAAATGTGCATTTTGTCTCAATAACTAATGTAAATACTTGAATTTCAGACATTTGAACTTAGAGACAAAGCATGGACACTATGGAGAAAAAAGGTACAACGCAGCTGAAAGAACGAAAAAGAGAAGACCTGAAGATCACCCAAACCATTGCGAGAGTCGCCGAATGGTCATGGTCTCGCGTAATGTTCTAATGTGCTAAGCCCTGGAAGAGGTGACCATGTTGGCGATAGAAAAGATCACTCGGTGTATCATCGAACAGCCATGATACCCCCTAAAGTTACAGAATGTCAGAGCTAAACTCAGTGTAATTTTGGCGAGCAGCAAAGCCAATTGGCATGTCGCCGATCTATTCGGCGAAGGACAATCAGGTCGCCAAAGATTGTTGAAGAAGATCTGAACACACACTGATGAGCAAAATAATAGACATAAGGAGATTTGCGGAAGTTTTTGGCAATCCCGATCTGGATCGCCTATAGTTACAGTTGTCGAACCAAGAAAGAGTGAAAACTAAAGGCGAGATAAAGAACAATTGGCGCATCGCCAACCTATCGGTGACATCTGACTAACCTCGCTGAATGGTCTGTAACTGTCACATATTAGACTTATTTAAATTGATTTTTGGAAAAGAGAGTGGGGTATTCAGAAATGAGCGAACAACCCAATTAGAGAGAGGATACCACCAAAGGCTCTGGAGAGGGATTTTTATCGAAATATTCTTAGAGATTTTGTAACGAAGAAGATTGTTAGTTGATTTCTTCATAAAAATTCTCATTTTCTATATTCACTTATGGGAAGAAGAATGGATGTTAATTTTTTGACTTTTGATATGAGTGGCTAAAATCCTTCTCTTAGGGTTTTGACTATGAAGCCAATTGTTGAAGTTTTGCTAAGTGGGTATTGTTGAAATGCAAATAGGGAGGTTAATTTGAAGTGGGTCTGAATTGTTACTGCGTTTTGAAGTTGTTTTGCATATTTAGTGTAATTGATTCCATTTTGTGAGCTTGCTCGAGAGAGAAGCACATAACCAAGGTAGCAATCTTAGCATCCCTAGTAGTGGGTTACCCAGATTTCAGCTGGAGAGACTGGATTTGATGAGGACAAAGGGCTGGGCATCTTACAATCAGTGATGAAGTTTGAGAGAATTCGTCATAGAAAAGGTAATTGTTCGAGAGAAAGTTATCTTATATATGGCCCGACCTACCCACAACAAAATAACCTACTGTTCATATCAACATTCACCCTCTAAAGTAAAATTCGACAATTGGCTGGTCAATTCCCCAAGTTCTACTCTAGTATTTATTTAATTCATGTTTATTCGTGAAGTTGGATTAAAATTTGCTAAATATAACCATAACCTTAAAGGCATAACAAGTATAATATTGACAAGATTGTGTCAAAGTTTCATTTTCAAATTTGAACGAAAAACTACTCTCTTGGGACTCGACCCCAACCCTTGGTTAGGTTATATTACTATTAAATAATCGTTGATGCTTAGTATTGGATGAAGTATCTTTGATAGCATTTATCAAAATGGCACCGCTGCCGGGGAGTAGCATTACTTAGAATTCTTTGATTGAAGGTTTGTCACTCTCAAATTTGTTGGATGTAGTTAAATTGGTTTTGGCTGCGTTGTGTAAGTGTTGGCTGGACCACATAGAAGTGGACATGAGTGAGGAAGAGATGAATGACAGTCAAGTAAGTCATCAAGATGGTATAGACGACATCAATAGTGTCTACAACCCAGATCAATCAGGTGGAATGGGTGCAATTTGCATCCCACAAACTGATGGGAATGTGATGTTTAAAGTCACTAGCACAACTCTGCACCTTATCCAAATGAGGGGACTATATGGAGGTCTAGATCACGAAAACCCGCACGAGCATGTGAGAAACTTTACAAAGGTTTTCAACCTTTTTTCATTCAAAGGTGTGTCACAAGAGTCAATTAGGTTGCGGTTATTCCATTTGTCTTTAAAGGGAGAAGCTAATAAGTGGTCAATCGAGTTACCAAACAATTCCATCACATCATGGGAGGAGCATGTTATAGCATTTAACACAAGATTCCTCCCTCCATCAAGGATGATGAAACTTAGAGATGAAATTCAAGGTTTCAAGCGATGGGAGGGGGAACTGCTCCATGAAACATGGGTGAGATTTAAGAAACTCCTAATTAAATGCCCAACTCATGGGCTTCCAAATGACTTGTTACTTCAATATTTCTACCGGAGCCTCGATTCGGTTGATAAAGGAGTGGCTGATCAGTTGGTACGAGGAGAAATATTGATGCAATCATTTGAGGTAGCCTCGTTTCTTCTAGATGACATGACTAGAATAAACCAAGCGTGGTACACCAAAGAGGATCAAGTCTCTCCATTTCATTTTATATTAACACAAGAGCAACTGGATAAAGAGAAAGAGAGGGATGAAAACATCAAGAAGATGTTGACACAAATGGAAGTTCTGTAGGAACACATGAAGGGAACTTGTGGAGTGTTCAGAGTTGAGGAGGGTTCTTCCTCAAGCTATTCAAAGCCTGGGGAGAATCAAGGTTGGAACTCCGGAAAAAGTGAGGAGGGTTTCTACCCACGCTATTTGCAGCGAGATGGAAATCAAGGTTGGAACCATCATAAGGAAGTTGAGCAAAGGGGATGCCACCAAGATTTTTCCAAGAAAAATAAGTATTAGAAAAGAGAGGATGAATATGAAGAGAACCATACTCACTCAAGTGAGAGCCCAAAATCAAGGGGAGGTGCAAGTAGTCCCCGCGTGAATGATTCGCTTTCACGTATTCTTGATAAAGTCGAAGGCTTAGATGAGTTATTGAAAGGGATGAAAGCCGACTTCTTATCCTTGAACAATAAATTAAACTCACACACAGATGCAATCAAAGTCCTTGAAGGTCAATTGAGTTTACTTTCAATACAATTGAAATAAAATATGGTAACAGATGATGAAGATAAAGGATTGGCCGTTGTCACTCAGAGCGGAAAATAAGTCAAAGGTGATGTGACGGGTAACGAAGAAGAGCACACACATAATGAAGTCAAATATATACAGGAAGACGAGATAACCATTCCTCATGACATTACAAAGGATCCGCAAAGTGAGGAGGAAAAACACAAGCCATGCCTAAAAGCCAAGAAACCTTTACCTAAAATATTTTCTCTATTTCCTCAATGCCTCAAGAAAAAGAATGAGGATGAGAAGTTTAAGAAGTTTCTATTGGTATTCAAGACCTTATCGATTAATCTCCCTCTAGTTGAAGTATTGTTGGAAATGTCGGGTTAAAACTCATGAAGGAGTTTGTCACAAAAAAAAAAGATTGAATTTTGAGATGATCGAAGTCTCTCACAGTTGTAGTGCAATTATGACGAAGGAGCTGATCGAAATGAAAGATGATCCTAGAGAATTCACCATACCGTGTACTATAGGCATGCTCAAGTTCGCAAAATCCTTATACTATCTGGGAGCAAGTATTAATCTAATGCCTTATGCTATTTATAAACAAATCGGGTTGGGTGAACCGCATGCTACAACTATGAGACTCTTGATGGCTGACAGATCGATCAAACATCCAATGGGAATACTTTATGACATTTTGGTTAAGGTTGACCAATTTATTTTTCCGGCCGATTTTTTCATACTCAACTGTGACCTAGATGTCGAAATTCCTATTATCTTAGGGAGGCCATTCTTGGCAACTAGGAGAGCGTTGGTGGATGTTGAGAGAAATTTTGGGTTAATGAAGATGAAGTCACCTTTGATGTGTACAAATTAATGAAACACCCGAGTGACATTCATGTAATCTCAACTGATGATATGATTGACGAGGCAGTGGCTAGTGTGAGCCATTTGATGTGCAGCAAAGAACCACTTGAAGTTGTGTTGGCAAACGATGAAGAGTTTGAGGTTTAAGGCCAAGATGAAGTGGTAGCCGCATTTTCAAACATGAGGGGATTTACAAAGACTCCAGTGAAATTGGACATCGACTTAAAAAATTGAGAGAGCCCTCCCGCCAAGCCATTAACCGAAGAACCACCAAATCTCAAGCTGAAGGTATTGCCCTCTCACCTCTGGTATGCTTTCTTAGGTGCAAACAACACCTTACCTGTGATTATTGCAGTTGATTTACTTGATTGTCAAGTAAAATTGCTCCTTGAAGTACTGAGAAGGAACATAAAAGCCATCGGATGGACTATTGCTAATATAGTGGGCATCCCTCCAGGCATATGCACTCACAAAATTCAGCTTGATAGCGATTGTAAACCTAGTGTTGAACATCAGCAAAGACCGAACCCGCCAATGCAAGAGGTGGTGAAAAAGGAAATAATAAACTGGTTGGACGCATGAGTGATCTACCCTATTGCAGATAGCAAATGGGTCAGTCCGGTGCAATGTGTATCGAAAAAGGGAGGAGTCACGGTTATCCCTATTGACATGGGGGATCTTGTATCTATGCGACAGGTGACAGGTTGGAGAGTTTGCATGGACTATCAAAAGCTAAATTCTTGGACTGAAAAGGATCATTTCCCCATGCCCTTTATGGATCAAATGCTTGACCGACTATTCGAAAGAGGTCGGTATTCCTTTTTGGATGGGTATTCTGGCTATAACCAAATCTCCATTGCTCTGAAGGATCAAGAAAAAACAACCTTTACCTGTCCTTATGGTACTTTCGCCTTCAAACGAATGTCATTCGGATTGTGTAATGCCCCGGCTACGTTCCAACATTGCATGCTATCCATCTTTGTTGATATGGTGGAAGACTCAATGGAAGTATTTATGCATGATTACTCAGTTGTGGGTGACACATTTGCAGAATGCTTAGAGCACTTGGGACAAAATCTCCAAAGATGCCTTGAGACCAATTTAGTCCTAAATTGGAAAAAGTGTAATTTCATGATTAAGGAAGGAATTGTGCTTGGTCACAAAGTATCACAAAAGGGGCTGGAGGTGGACAAAGCAAAAGTTGAAGTAATCGATAAATTACCGCCACCTATTTCAGTAAAGGGGGTTCAGAGTTTTTTGGGACATGCCGGATTTTATAGGAGGTTCATCAAAGACTTCTCAAAGATTGCACTTCCTCTATGCAAACTTTTGGGAAAAGAGGTGAAATTCCACTTTGATGATGCTTGTATGGTAGCTTTCAAATGCCTGAAAGAAAAACTGATTTCCACCCCTATCATCATTAGTCCTGATTGGTAAGAGTCATTTGAAGTAATGTGTGATGTAAGCGGTACAGCATTAGGCGTAGTGTTGGGACATAAATGAAATAAACTTTTTCATCCCATTTACTATGCAAGCAAAACTTTAAACAGTGCTCAACGTCACTACACATCTACCGAACAAGAGTTGCTTGAAGTGGTTTATTCATTTGAGAAGTTTCGCGCATACTTGCTAGGTACAAAAGTGATTATTCACACTGATCATGCTGCATTGCATTATCTAATGGAAAATAAAGACGACAAACTGAGATTGATAAGGTGGGTTCTTTTATTGCAAGAATTCAACTTTGACGTCCAAGATAGAAGAGGTTGTGAAAATCAGGTGGCTGATCACTTGTCAAGATCGGAAGGCAGGGAGAATGACGAGCTGGAGATCAACATAAAGGATATTTTTTTTGATGAACAGGTATTCGCGGTAACCCACACACAACCCCCTCGGTATGCTGATTTTGCAAATTATTTAGTGTGTGGAGTATTGCCAGACGAACTGAACTTCTACCAACAAAAGAGGTTCATGTTCGATGTTAAGAAATACTTTTGGGATGAACCATATTTGTTTAGAGAGTGTGTTGACCATATAATTAGAAGATGTTTTCCGGAAGAAGAATCTATTGAGATCCTGCATGCTTGTCACGCCTCGCCGATTAGATGTCATCATAGTGGTGTACGAACAGAAGCTATAGTTTTTCAAAGTGGGTACTACTGGTCTTCTATATACAAAGATGCTCATGAGTTTGCCAAGAAGTGCACGCAATGCCAAAAGCAAGGTGGAGTGTCCAAAAGGCACGAGTTGCCTCTGATGCCAATTTTGGAAGTGGAACTATTTGATGTATGGGGAATCGATTTTATGGGTCCATTTGTGAGCTCATTTGGCAATAAATATATCTTGGTTTATGTGGATTATGTTTCCTAATGGGTAGAGGTTGTAGCTCTTCCAAACAACGAAGGAAAAAGTGTTGTTCAATTCTTGAAGCGCTACATTTTTTAAAGGTTTGGGACTCAACGAGCCATTATTAGGGATGGAGGATCACACTTTTGTAATAAATGGTTCTCAGCTACATTGAGTAAGTATGGGGATGAAACACAATGTAGCAACACCGTATCATCACCAAACAAGTGGCCAAGTTGAAGTGTCAAACCGGGACATCAAAAGCATTTTGGCTAAGACAGTGAATACAAATAGGACCGATTGGTCTCGAAAGTTGGATGATGCACTATGGGCATATTGCATTGCATACAAAACTCCTATTGGGATGTCTCTGTATCAACTAGTTTTTGGTAAATCTTACCATCTACTAGTCGAGTTGGAACACAAAGCATTGTGGGCATTGAAAGCTTTAAATCTGGATTGGACAAAGACCTCAAGGGGGAGAGTGGAGAAGATAAACGAATTGGATGAATTCAGATAAAAAGCTTATGAAAGTTCAGCCATGTACAAGGAAAATATGAAGAAATGGCATGATGCTAAAATTCTTAAGAGGGAGTTTAGAGTGGGAGACTGGGTGTTACTATACAATTCCCGGCTTAGACTCTTTCTAGGAAAACTCAAGTCCAAATGGCCAGGACCATTTAGAGTGACAAGAATATTCACCAATGGTGCCTTAGAAGTTGAGGGTCAAGAAGGGCCTTCATTTAAGGTGAATGGGTAACGCTTAAAATTATACTTTGGTGAATGCCAGGATATTTCTTTGATTGAGGTGGTGTACCTGGAATATGCTTCAGAGCTTTCCCACGTCGTGCCACGACGTTAAATAAGGCGCTACTTTGGAGGCAACCCAAGTTTTAGTGTTTTAAATAATGTGTGTTGATTTTGCAAGAGTAGGGATCCTGAGCGAGACAAAAGTCTTCTTGGCGAGTCGCCGAACTATTTCGACGAGCACGACTTGGTTCTCCTTATGGATCTAAAAAAATGAGACTGAGACTCTGGAACATTCGGCGGGGTAACTTCACTAGTCGCCGTATCGCCGATGTGTTTAGGTGACCCGATTCTCCTCACCCTTTCTAATCAAAGCGGACAATGTTTCTCAAGGATCAACCGGCGATGCTTTAAGTTCAAAATGCGGATCGCCGAAGTGTTCGACGATCCACTACATCTTCGCCAATTTACCTTGTTTGGGAGTGCAGTCTACTGGAACTAAGGGTGATCTGAAGAACATTCGGTGCATCGCTGAAGCACTCGGTGACTATTTCACTCCATCGCCATCTGGGCATTTAGTGAAGATTTTTCGTTATCCTGCTTTACTTATTGACACACTAAATTGCTTTTATTTTTTGATACTTTTTATTATTCATATTTTATGTTAAATTTTGGTACTTGCCTGATCTCTACCCACATTGAGGACAATGTGAACTATTTTTGTTGAGGGTGTGGAGCCTATTCATGAACCTCAACGAACCTCCTCCTTGCTCCCATGCCTCATACTTGTGATGAAAGAGGCTTTTCTTTTGCAAATTTGAATATCGGTTTTGATCAATACCGATGACTTGAATAGTGCTCATAATTGAACAAGCATGAATGTGCGCCTACGATGAGGACAAATGAAGTTGCATAGACAATATGTGAACTCTTTGCATCTCATTGTGACTAGCCAATTATCGAATCAAGTCTCTTGTGATGAGCATTGCACACTAGCGAGAGTGTGGAGTGTTGTTTGACTTTAGTGTAAATGCCTTGTATGATGAGCTTAGTGTGAACCATGTGTGATGACACCTAGAGTTTGCCCCTTTGGTTCGGTTGATTTAGGGATGTGAACTCTTGAAATAATCTTAGGCAACTTTAAAAAGTGTGAACCAATTTGATATATACCTCTTTTATGGCCTACCCTGTGAGTGTCTGAACCTCTTTTGAACAACTTTTGAGCCTTAACCTTTTCTTGGAAAAAGCTTGATAAAAAACATGACCTTTCTTGACCCATTACGCATAATCCTCATGATTTGTGGTTTGTTTGAATAGCCAACATAGGCCAAATGCCTAAGTTGGGTGTGTGGTAAAAATAGAAGAAACTCAAGGAGTGCAAGAAAGTCTCTTCTACCCATGGTATTGATAAAAATAAAAATAGAACCCCTTCAAAAAAAAAGGATAGAAAATGGGGTTTCCAATGATCCACGGAAAGTGAATAATGGGATGACTTGTGAGCACGAATGAAAATGATGAAGAAAAGAAAAGGGAAGTGTTGTTCACACCACATCTCATGAGGACTATATCCATTGAGCCTAAATAATCATACCTTTGCACTCAGCCCCATTACAAGCCTTGAAAAGACCTTTGTGATTTGAGTAAGCTGAAGCAAGTATCGATTGGAAAATGCAGGCAAACCTATGGGTGAAATAATGAATTGTGTTCATCTTTGTAATGTGAGCGTTCCATTTGATTCTGAAGCTTTAAATTGTGAACCATTGTGTGAATATGGAATCATTCTTTGTGTGAGGGCATTTGAACACTTTAGTTGAGCTTGAACTTGCATTTGAAGTAAGTATTGTGAGCTTGGGATTCTTTGATATTGGTAAGTCACAACTTGAAACTTTGACTGCACATTTGTTCCTTGCAGAAGTAAGTTGAATCTTTTTATGTGCATTCATGATTGAGTCTTGTGTAGCACTGTTTGAGGCACCCTTTTTGAACTGCCAAAAAAAAATAGAGAGAAAATGAGGTTTCCAATGATCCACGGAAAGTGAATAATGGGATGACTTGTGAGCATGAATGAAAATGATGAATAAAAGAAAAGGGAAGTGTTGTTCACACCACATTTCATGAGGACTATATCCATTGAGCCTAAATAACCATACCTTTACACTCAGCCCCATTACAAGACTTGAAAAGACCTTTGTGATCTTGAGTAAGCTGAAGCAAGTATCGATTGGAAAATACGGGCAAACCTATTGGGTGAATTTGAACCAACAAAATAGTGAAAACTGAAGGCAAGATAAAGAACAATCAGCGCGTCGCCAACCTGATGTGAGGTCAAAATACATATTTTTAATCATTATTTACCTCATATTTATTATTTGTATTTGTCCTTTTTGAGCATAAATTTTTTGGATTGTCCTAAATTGTGTATTTTATTTGTAGGATTAAATTGATGGAAAATTGGAGATGTTTGGAGCTAAAACGAATTAAAGATGGAAAGTTGAAGAAGGAAATCAAGAAGGCAGCTTAATGGAAATAAGTTAATATAATATTAATATAATTTATATGCAATTAAGGAAAGAAAAACTTACCTGCTGGTCCACGTGTCAGGCAGCAACATACGCACAAAATTTGAAGCTACACGCGGAGAAAAAGGAATCCAATTCCTTTTGGTTTTGGATTCCTAATTTAATTTGGACTCAATTATTTTATTTAGGGTTTATATATCTATAAATAGGGCATGAAAATTTATTCTTGAAGGAGAAAAAAGGAGAGCCAAGAATCAAGATACAAGACACAATATAAATTCTCTTCTAGCTTAGGAACTTTGGAAGAGCCGCGGTGGAGGCCGGAGAATTGTGGTTTATTCTTTCTTCTCCTTTATTATTTATTTGTATTCGTGATTTATAAAATATAGTTTAGCTATTGTTCTGAACTTTTTATGATTAACAAAAACATATTTATTTTAATAAATTTTGATTGTGTTCTTGAGATAATGAGTAGCTAACTTTCATAACTAGGGTTGTGGGAACCATGAGCGATTAACAAAGTATGAATAGTAAATAAGCAATTCTTGAATAGTGCTTTGCATGCATTGATAATTCTTTCGTTTAAAAGTCTTTTTAGCGGTTGCAAATGTTAGAACTCGCCTTGTTGCTACTTGCCGGACCAAGGAAGTAATCAACAAGAAAAGAATTATCAACATAGATTTAGTGTGATACTATCTAATAGGCTAGTGTCGATTGGTGCGAAGTAATAACTAAGCCAAACATCGATT
>JAJONZ010025825.1:0-35645 GCA_029582445.1 Solanum paucissectum
TTTTAATTATGATTTAGCTTCCGCATCAGTTTATTATCTTTAGTATGCTCATGATCATGCCAGCAGGGTTAGCTTGGGATCACTTGTGGTCCTAGGTCCCGTGTCCGCGTCTCGGGGGTAGATTCGGGGCGTGACACTGTGGTCCCAGCACCGCCTCCAAAGGGTCCTCCTCCCTGGTCTATGAATAGACTGAAGACTGAAGGATTGAGGACCATCATCGAGGAAAAGAGGTTGTCTACTGATAGAGTAATGAGAAGAATGATGTCGAAATGATTCCCACATCTTCTACCGATATCCGGCGCATTGAGGCAGAGTACTTGAAAGATTAGGCAGAGAAGAAGAATGAAGCCCTAGTGGATTCCTCCTCGGTTGTTGATACTGATACATTACCTGTAGAGGAAGTATTTCCTACTCCGACCCCTAGGCCTTCAGGTATAACTAGTTGTGTCCATTTTGTGACTCCTAGTTCCTCTACACCTCCCCTTCCACCTAGGTCTGCTGCTGCTACTTCCCGACTTCCACTCACCCAGGTTGTGATACTACGAATGGGCTATCTAGCCCACTCTGCTGATAGGCGTGCTTCCAAGATTGAGGCTACTATTCCTGGGATGATTGAGAGGGCCCTCACTGTTGTTGTGACACCTCTTAGTGTGTCCATTGATGCCCTTGCGGCAAGGATAGTGGTGTGTGAGCGAGGCCAAGAGGCCACTGATGAGGTGGAGGCTCTAAATGCCACCATTGCTGAGCTGAAGAGGGATGTGGATCAGCTAAAGTCCACAAATATGTCCATGATTTTTGGGACTTTGGAGATTCCCGATATGTCTACTGATACAGATATACCTCCGGCTACCACCGGAGATGAAGTTCGAGTTGAGGAGGTAGATGCTGAGGAATCCAAAGCTGAGACTGATGAGGAGCATCTTGGTGTTGATGAAGAGGATTCTTACGACGACCTTACAGAGATTGAGGAGGCCATGGTAGATTCAGCCGTGTAGATTTCATTGGCAGACACCACCATGGCTGGATCTAGTGTTACTGCTATCCCGGGCACTGATGCCTAGGATCAGAGTGTTGCACGGGGAACTAATGCCCCGACAGATGGAGCGACTATGTAGATAGGACCCTTCTTCACCTCCCTATCTTTCTTTTTTATTGACTTTTTAGTATTTTTTTGCATTTGAGGACAACTGCATTTTTTTGTTGTGGTGGAGTGAGGTATTTCCATACCTACCTCTTTTGAGTATTTTGTGTATATATTATTGGATTTTTGGCTGAAAATTGTGTTTTGACAGTGTTTTGTGGATGTTTGAGCTTATGGCTCCTTATTTTGAATGCAAATGGTTTTTGACCCTTCTGAAAAAATTTGCCACCACTTGTTTTGTTTGATTGTGATTGATCTTGTGCAAATATGAGTATCATTTATGATCAATACCGATGACTTGAATAGTGCTCTTAATAGAATAAAAATGAATGTGTGGCTACAATGAGGCCAAATGAAGTTGCATAGATAATATGTGAACTTTTTGCATCTCGTTGTGACTACCCGGTTATCGAATAGAGTCTCTTGTGATGAACATTGTACACTAGCAAAAGTGTGGAATCTTGTTTGATATTGGTGCCAATGCCTTGTGTGATGAGCTTACCGTGAACCTTGTGTGATGACACCTAGAATTTGCCCCGTTGGTCCGGTTAACTAAGTGATGCAAGCTCTTGGAATGATCTTAGGCAACAATTTTGAAGAGTGAAATAATTTGATAATATACCTCTTTTGTGGCCAACCTACCCTTTTGAGCCTTGTCCTTTTCTTGGAAGAAACTTGATGCAATTGTAACCCCTCTTTATCCATTCACCTATAATCCTCATGAAAAGGGGTGTGTTTGAATAGACAACTTAGCACAAAATCCTAAGTTGGGGGTATGGTGAAAAGAGGAGGAAAATCAAGAAGTGTGAAGAAGTCCCCCTTTATCCATGGACTTGAAAAAGATGGAACCCCTCCATACCAAAAAAAACAGAAAGAAAGGAAGAAAGAAAAAGAATGAAAAAGTTGTGAAAATTGCAAAAGAAATGGGGTGTCCGGTATTTCATGAGAAGTGAATAATGGGGTGTATTTTGAGCATGAGTGCAAATGTTGAAGGAAAGGGAATAAAGTGATTTTCATACCATATTCCATGAGGATAGCAGCCACTGAGCCTAAATGACCATACATTTACACTCAGCCCCATTACAAGCCTTGGAACGACCTTTTTGATCTTGAGTGAGCTGAAGCGAATGTTGATTGGAAAATAAGGGAAAACCTATGGGTGAAGTCATGCATATGTTCATCTTTGTGAGTGTGAGAGTTGTATGTGATTCCAGAGATATAAAGTGTTGAACAATTGTGTGTGTATATGGAATCATCTTTGTTGTGATGGCAGTTGAGCACCTTTGTTGAGCTTGAACTTGCTTTTGAAGCAAGTAGTGTGAACTTGAGAATAATTGATAATGGTGAGTCACAACTTGAATCTTTGAGCATAATTGATCCTTGAATGAGTAAGTTGAGTCTTGTTGTGTGCAATCATGATTGAGTCTTTTGTAGCACTGTTTGAGACATCCTTTTTGAACTGCTGAACTTAAGTTTTACTTGAGGACGAGTAAAAATTTAAGTTGGTGGTGTTGATAAGTCTGAGATTTGGATGCATTTAGAGATTTATTTATATAGATTTAGTGTTCTCAAATGCTTATTTTATGCCAATAACTTAGTTTATGGGTATTGCTAATTGTTAGTTTAAATGATATTTAGAAGTGAGTTCAATCATTAATTGTGATTTAATTTAAGAATTGTAGTTGCATATGCAGTTCTACCCTTGTGTTTTTGCCTTGCTCGAGAGAGAGGTTTTGAAACTAAGATTGTTGATTGATGGTCTGTGGGTATTGGGTTGTCATGGGTTCAACTCGAGAAAACGAATCCTAAACCCAATTCCACACATTCATCTTGAGAGAGTGAATGGACTAAGGTGTGGGGTGTTCTTATTTTGAATGCTTGTTGATGTTCGAGAGAAATCAACTTGATTCAGGGTAAATTGTTCGAGAGAAAGCTTACCTCCTCTATAGTCTAGTTTACTCACTAATATTTAGCTATTTTCTAATAGTTGCAATTACCCATTTTCTATATTAGCCTATAATCAAATCACATCCCAAGAACATGTCTCATTATTGTTATTTCGTATTGTTTGCCACTGTTCGTATCTGATAATTTCAAACCAAAACCCCCCATTTGACATTTATGTCACCCCCTAATTTGAATAATGTCTTTATTCAAAAACTTTTATTCCTATGACTGATTTGAGCATGTTCACACTTTCCTATTGAATCTTAAACACATACCGCTCCCTGTGGGATTCGACCCCAACTCATTTAGTTGGGTTTTATATTTACTAGCGATCGTTGACACTTAGAATTGGATGAAGTGTCTTTTAAACGTAAATCATAACGATCAAACTACCCTCAAAACAAGTTCAAAGAGTAAGATATCTCTGTCAATAAAAATACCCAACTAAAAATTCACGGTCAAATCCCATAGGGAACAATTAGCCGGCAATTGAAAAGATAATGGCTAACTAAATATTGGTTTGAATCTAAACATCCAATGTACAAAACTATCTAATAGAAGGCAATTGTTCTAACTACACTAAGAATGGGGGCCAAGACAATTTAAAGCAGGGGATGTATAAGAATTGGAAAATTTAGTATTCAATCAACGCTCAATGATCCATTGCAATTCAATCAATACTTATTCAATTATAGATAGGCTAGATCATCATAAGTCAACCCTAATCTCCTTTCAGTCTCAAACAGTTATATCACGTTATATCCTTTTGGTATCAATCGTGTCAAAAATAAAACAAATTCAAAACCTTAATCTAAACCTCTGTTTCTAGCAAGTTTATCATTTAACAAAGTAGACCCAAATTATCTTCTTCCGGTCTCAAATTTAGGAATCGAAGCCAAATAATAATTATCAATCTAATTCTCCACTTCCCGAATTCTCTTCCGAGCAACCCACAAGGATCAAAAGCTAGATTCAAGCATGCACTCTTGAATAATAAATTCAAACATGAAAACCTGATTAAACCCCGCTTCATGAATTCAAGCATGGGATCAAGGAATTACAAAATCAATAGAGCAATAAATCAAATACCCAAATATCTTTCTCTATTTAATACACACAATTACACCCACATATCTAGCTATTAAGAATAAGGAAATGAAAAAGGGTAAAAAAAATTTACTAATATAGAACACAATCTTCAAATCAACAATTAAAATGTGAGACAACTTTCCTTCAATGTCTCAACCTAAAGTATAATACAAATTAGTCTTCAAGCTAAGCCAAGAGATGAACTATCCTAAAATCTTATATGGAATGTTGCACAAATGATTAATGACTGTTGATGAGTGTAAAAAGGGGTCTTATGGATCAATTTTTTGAAATTCCCATTTTTTCTAGACGCCAGGAATTTAATCCTTCGCGGTCACGACAACAAGCTCACGCGATTGCGCTGAGTAGTGTCACTGGGTCATGCAATCGCGACCTCTGACAACACGATCACAAGATCCGAATATCTTGTGCAACATGATCACGACCTCTGTATCACGCGCTCACGATGAATAAATATCTGCTAGTTCTACTTTCTTTTAATTTGACCGTTTCTTGCTCCAATTCCACTTAGTTTTTCAAATATCATCTTAATCCACTCTCCATTTCATTATTCTGCAAATATGAAGTAAACAACATTAAAACACCAATTCTAAACCAAATCAAGCAAAATAATATAAGAAAATGGCCTCAAA
This sequence comes from Solanum paucissectum, assembly GCA_029582445.1. Taxonomy (NCBI): domain Eukaryota; kingdom Viridiplantae; phylum Streptophyta; class Magnoliopsida; order Solanales; family Solanaceae; genus Solanum; species Solanum paucissectum. The sequence continues at coordinate 4,831 of JAJONZ010025825.1, forward strand.
TGAGTTAAAATTCACCACTCACCAACACTTGCAACTTAGAAACTTTTCTTCTCCTCTAGTAAAGAAAACCAAAAACTCAAGAGACTCTTACTCTAGTACACACCACGCCTCAATTTCACCATAATCAATTAAGCACAAAGGTAATGGCTTCAGTTCGTACTAACAAATAGTCCACATGCAAAATTTCACAAACTAAATACCCTCATTTTTCATGGAACATTCTCAAGAAACAAGAATCATTAAGTGACAACAACACAAACTCAAGAAGTGACTCAACTCGTTAGTTCTTTGTTATGCTCACTTGACTCAATTAGGAGTCATCAAAATCACGTCTTTATAAACTTACATACCCTAAAAAAGACATAAATGTCCCAACACACTTACATAGTATTTACAAGACAAGCGAGAAAAATGCAAAAACTCACACTCAAACTCACAAAAAAGCATCAAGAATACAAATGTCATACCATAGGCTTGCCTATATTTTCAATCAATATTGACTCGGCTTCATTTGGTTGGAAATCTCAAAGGACTTTGTTAAGCTTGTAATGTAGGCTTGGGGAAGGTTAGGATATCATTTGGATATAAGTGACTACACCCTCCTTCTGAACATTACAAAAAAACTCATCATTAACCAACTTTTTCCACTTTTTTTTCAAATTTCAACTCAATGCATATTTCAAAATATTTTCTTATTTTTCCTTTCTAATTCCCATTCTAGATTGCCACATAAAACCATTTTAAACTTTTGGAGGATTCAAGTCTCTTTATTCACTTTCTTTCTTTCTTTTTCAAAACTTTTTCTTTCATTGAAACTTTTTACTCCATTATCAAACTCTTTTTATTTATCAAGCTTTCATGTGATAAGCATCTAATCTAAGAATTTTCCATAACACCCCAACTTAGGCTTTTAGCCTCAACTTTCACAATTATCAAGGTCAAGGAGGGAAGGGTTCAAAAGAGGGTTACTTTTTCAAGAATGGGAAGACTTCTAATGTGATTTCCAATAAAAAAAGATAAGGCTCAAAGGGAACAACTAAGGATATATTTAGTGCAAAGGTGGGAGTTTTAAGCGAAGTGGACTTTATGAACATCAAAGGAAATCTAAGATCATTTCGCTAACCAAATTCAATTAATACCAACAATTCAAGACCAATTGGTCAAGTTCTAGGTGACAAAAGTGAACACAAGACATTATTCAACAACTCAACACACATGACATGCAAATCAATAAAGATGGTTGAAAATCTAACTTCCTTTTCAAAGTGCAAGTAGCATCAAACAATTAAACCGCTAATGAATCAAAAGTCACAAAAAGAACTGTAAGAGTAGTCACAAAATAATTCATTCATGCTCAACTTTAAAAAACGGAGGGCTATGTTCATTCACATGCACAACTATATTCCTAGTACCAACCAAGGCACAACCTCCGAAAAAGAAGATGGGTTCTCCTTTAATAAAGTCGTCAATCAATCTATCATCGGGAAACCTCATACATTTATTTGAGGTTAGCTACTCAGACTTCGCTACATCCAACACACTTCAAACACTCACAACCAATCGACAATTTATCCTTAAGAAAGTTTTCACTCTGTCAATCATCGGGCATCGTCAATCCACATCTCAATTATTAAAAAAACAAAGAAGCTATAACTACAAGAAACAAAATAAACAAATCAACCAAACATAATATATCAAAAAGCCTGACGAGGGAACATCATCCACAAATCAAAAATAAAGCAATCCATAACAATATCAAAACACTCCTGACAAGGGCAATATCAGATCCAAAGCATGAACAAAATAAACCTGACAAGGAAGGCACCCCTAACTAAAAATGCAATTATGTCCTCACAATACTTCAATCTAAAAAAACATGAGGGACTCCCTGCAAAGATCGTCACTCATCAGTGGAATTATTGGTATATGAAAGGACATCATCATCAACCTCATCACCCAAGTCACAAAATTTCCAGAGTGTACTCATCATCTTGTTCAAAAACTTGTTCTTATTCTTGTCATGTTCCTTCATGTTTTTCTGAATCCTTTCCATTTTTTCCATTCACACCTTGAGAATCACAAGATCCTACACTAGAGTTAAGAGGGTAGAAGTAGCACTACTAATACCAAGGAGATCTCTCCAGGCCCTGTAGGAAGACTCCTGACTAACTCCTGAATCTACAAGTTAATCAGAATGTCTATAACCTGCATCTGTCCTGATAAGTGCACAAGTTCTAATGGTCCCCTCTGTAGTCACTCGGATGGATCACAAATAGAGTATGACCCAGGTGAAGTAGTGTCCTTAGTGAATGCACCAAATGTCAGATCTTGCACATAAATTGTTTTCTTCTTGTTCATATTCCCTGGGCCTTTCTTTTTCAGTGATGTTTAGGACCATCGGGACTCCTCGTGATATTCCCCTCATGAGGCTCCACCCCATCTATCATGCATAGATAAGTAATTAAAGAAGGGTAATGATTACTCTTTGTACCTTCCAAGATGACCTCCTGAATGTGATGCACAATGATCCGCCCAATATTAATTGGAATCCCCTCCATGAAGGCACAAATCAGAAGTGCCCTATCAAGAAACACAACGGTATACTTCCTCGAAGGAATCATCCTACTACAAATTATGGAAAGCCAAGTCTTGGCTTCAGCTCTGAACTCTGAAAAGTCGATCCTGTGGTTGTTCTCAATCCATTTTGGCCTACGGCCACCATGTAGGTGTGTCACAAACCCCTCTTGACCCATTTCCTTTGTCCTTGTCGTGTGAACCCCATTATCGGCATTAGGAAGAACATTGTAATTACTGATCATTGTGGAGTCAAAACAAATTTGTCTACCCCAGACCGTAACTACCAAGTTGCCATAGAAGTCGGTCTCGGCGGCATAGGCATAAAATTCTCAAACTATCATGTGATCAGCCCTGATAGGCGCAACCACAAAACACATCCATCAATTGGCTGTCAATTTCCCATAGAAGTCCGGCATGCGCTCTTGAAGATTGGTTAAGAAAATACGCCTCTACCTTGTGATATTCTTTGTGAGGAGGCGTTTATACAGCCGATGTCATTTAGCAAACACAACCCGCTCATGATTGAAGATTTCCTCTTCAAAAATATTTTCTTACACTTTTTCCTCAACTTGGTTGACGTTGTCGGCAATGCTTTTGCAAATTTACTACCTATAAAAGATGCAAACATGTCAAACGAATTCTAAGGCACATAAAACATCGAATGATCAAGCAAGTAGGCCAACAAAATGAGTGAAAAAGAAATTGATGCATTCTGGGAAAAGCTACTATTGTACAGCATTTCTACTTCCAGGCATTTTACTCACCTGGTCGTAGAATGATGATTCGGGATCGTGAAATTTTAAGTTTTAAGTCTTCACAATCGGGAAAGGTGACATCACGATCACGAAGAGTATATTAACTCAAGAAAAAAAAATTGCTGGGAATTTCATCAAATAGGTTGTGGAAAACCCATAGGCAAGCCATTTTGAGCACTATTTTGAGACCAAAAACACTGAATTTTTTTTAGTAAACACCCAACAACAACAATCCTATGCAAACATTTCAAAACTCAAACTCAAGCACAGTTTAATTACAAAATATGACTGGTGAGAATCAAGCCATGTCACAAAATTACCAAACCAAGGAGAAGAAAAAGAGCATAGATTGATCATAACTTGAGAGAGGAGCAATTTGAAAGGGAATCTTGCCGACTAATGATCGGACCAAAAGGTTATAAAGGGGATGGAGTTTTTGGGTCATTTTGAGGAGTCAAAATGGTACATTGAACCTTATTTTGAGCAACTGCCTTTTTAAATTTGAGCGATTAATCACAATCGTGAACATGTTCCTCACGATCGCGACCATAAAATGATTTACTTTTTGCGAATACAACACCAGTCACTCGCGATCACGAGCCTGAGGATTTAATGCATCGCGATCACGGAAAGAGGCTCTCACAATCGTGATGAGTAACTGAGTGTCAGACTTGATGAAGCTACTGTGCATTTAGGCGAAGGCAGGGGTAAAAAGGGCGATCCACCTAATTTCTTAGGCGCACTTGGGCATCCAAAATTAGGACAATATATATTTTTAAAGGTGTTTTCACCCCAAAATTCGGCCCAACCAATCATTTGCATTAAAACTTGTTCAAAACACCACCAAAACCTTTTGAAATTGTGAGGGTTAGGTAAGACACAAATTAAACCTAGCCTAGAAATTAAAAACTTGAATTTAAACTTATTATGATATCGATGGGTATCCTCCCATCAAGCACATAATTTAACGTCACGGTGCGACACCAGGTACATTACCCTTTGTATTTTCACTTTGAGGAAATCAAACTTCTCCCCAACATGTTTCACCAGATCTCTCCACTTTGAAGACTCGAATTTCTTACTCAACTTTGCATCATTCTTCCGTTTTGGAAACTTGGGCAAGATTGAGGATGAGATGGTTATTATGCCACTTGAACGTTGTTTTTCATGATTATTGGCCTTTAATAGTGACACACCCTTGATTTCATATGACCTAGACTTGCCAATAATGATTTTTTTTGCTTTTTCTTGCAACTCTAGTATCATGCTATTTATTTTAGCTTCTTGGATTTTAATTGGGCTGCAGAAGCTCAAGATATCTTCTATATCAACCTTAATACTTTCTCTTGTATTGTCGTTAAGAATTTCAATCCCAAACATGAGTTGGATTATCTCATCACACCAAGCAAGGTGCAAGTTGTGAGACCCTTCTTCGCTCTTTCTGGCCATTAGATAATGAGGAGTTTTCACCCTCACATTTGTACTCACTTTAGCCCTTAAAGAAGCTAGTTCAAACACAAAGTTAACCATGTCATAGCACCGAGATAGGTGCATTTTTAAGCCTTGCTTTCTCTTGAAAGAGTAGGTGTAGGGCTTTCTTGCCCTAAACAAGCTTTTCATCCACAACCCTAAGCCTCAATCAACTAATCACATTTGTTTCACCACAAGGACATGGGTCGGTATAGGGCATACCAATCCCAAATATTTAATGATCACAAAAAGCCATAGAAACAAAAAAAAATAAAAAAATAAAGACAATTATTCACAATCTAGATAGAAAAAAGTAAACTAGAAATCCTGAATCAATTCAATACGCCTAATCATTCCACCACGGCGGCGCCATTTTTCATAACGCTCAAACTATCTTCAAAACAAGTTTGAATAGTGAGTGATCGTTGCTAATAAAAATACCCAACTAAGAGTCACGGTCGAATCCCACAAAGAACAATTTGCTGGCAATCGAAAAGATAAAGGTTAATTAGAAACTAATTTGAATGTAAACATGCAATGTACAAAACTATCAAATAGAAGACAATTTTTCTAACTATTGTTTGAACAAGGGACAAAATAATATCAAGCAAGGGATGTATGGGAATCAGGAAATTTAGGATTCAATCAACACTCAATGATCCATTGCAATTCAATCCATGATCATTCAATTATTGATAGGCTAGATCATCATAAGTTAACCCTAATCTCCTTTTAGACTCAAAGAGTTCTATTATGATATCTCATTTCAGTCTCAACCGTGTCAACAACTAAACAATACAATATAATACGTCAATATAAACCTCTATTTCTAGCCAGTTTATCATTCAACAAAGTAGACCTAAATTATCTCCTTCCGTTCTCAAATTTAGGACTCAGAGCCAAATAGGATAATCAATCTAATTCTCCACTTCATGAATTCTCTTTCGAGAAACCCAAAGAGATTGGAATCTAGAATCAAGCATGCACTCTTGTATCATAAATTAAAACATGAAAAAATAGATTAAAACTCACTTCATGAATTCAAGCATGGGATCAAGATACTACAAAATCGATAGAGGAATAAATGAAATATACAAATAGTTTTGTCTATTTCTAGCACAAAAGCGCCAGATTAATACACACAATTACACCCACATATCTAGCAATTAAGAGAAACAAAAATAAGAAGGGTAAAAGAAATTTACCAAAATAAAACACAATCTCAAAATCCACTGCTAAAATGTGAGGCAATGTCTTAACCCAAAGCTAAAATCTACAAATTAGTCTTCAAGCTAAGCTAAGAGATGAAGAATGAACTTAAAATCTCATATGGTATGTTGCATAGATGAAATGACTATTGATGAGTGTAAAAATGATTTTTAGGGATCATTTTAGTGAAATTTCAAATCTGTTCAGATGTTGGGCATTTTACCCTTCGAGGTCGCGACAACTAGGTCATGCGATCGCAATGAGTTGTGTCGCTGGTTCACGCGGCCGTGACTTATCACCACACTATTAGGAGATCTAAATATTTTGTGCAATGCGATCGCGACCTCTGTATCACACGGTCGCAATGAGTAAATTTCTGCCAGTTCTACTTTCTTCTAGTTTGAACTCTTTTTGCGCCAAATACACTTGGTTTTGTCAAAATCTTCTCAATCCACTCTCCTATTATTTTTCCTACAAATATGAAGAGAACCACATTAAAAGCACCAATTCTAGACCAAAGCAAGCCAAATTAACTATGAAAATAGACTCAATTTAGTGGGAATTTACCACTCATCAAGAAACAAAGACATTTAGACTTGTATTTTGTCAGGAACCAAGACTACCCCCTAGTTGTATCATGGTGCTTAAAATCATAAGTGACTCCAAGCTAACCCTTGATACTTGCATAGTCATGAGAAAATAAATATGAACATATAAAAGAACGAAAAAGAACTTAGCGGAAGCATAACTATGGAATGATGGTGCAATATATTTTTGAACAAAGTTTTGTATTCAACTATTGTAATGTGAAAGAAATCTGAAATAAAATACACAGAATACAACAACTCTAACTGAATGTCTATTAAACCTCTATTAATACTGATTGTTGTTAGGGGGACATGACCTCCACTTACCTTAATCAATACATCTTAATAGAAATAACATACTAGAACTACAAATTGACTTTAGTGATCAAAATTAGAGAACTCATTACCTTCTTATTGGAAGTTGCAATAGAACAGACTACGATCCTAATAGTAAGAACCTGAATCTATATCACATGAAAAATAAAGGCACAAGAGGTATGCGAATTTATACTTTGAATGTACTAAGTATGAGATATATATTGTTGAGAATATGTCTCAGGATATTGCAGAAATAAAACAGTTAGCTACTTTTAAGGTTTTTAAATTATTTTATTAGAGTCCTATGTGACTTGAATTTAGGAGTTAGTTCTTTATTTGAATTTTACTGATAAGTTAATAGCATCTTTTTCTATTTTTAGTTAGGAATTATATCTATAAATCTATGTCTTTGAATTATTAATAAAATAATTTCCTTTGATAATACTGCAGGGTTTTTTCTCTCAAACTGTCAAAGTCTTTCTCTGTTATTTCTTTATTAAAAAAAACCAACAATTGGTATCTAGAGACTTCTTGTTGAGGGACCTATGAGTAGAAAAATGGATTCCGAAAATAGTTTTTCACAAATGGATCCTCCTACTTTTGATGGTGAAAACTATCAACTATGGGCTGCGAGAATGGAAACCTACTTGGAGGCTCTTTGACTTTACGTATCAGGACACTACTTTGGTTCAAGTGCCAACGATCGCATGTAGTGTGATATAACCTAACCAAGGGTTGGGATAGTTCCCATAGGGGTGACGATCCCAAACATACTTATTTTAAGGGGTAGCTATAATCTAATCAGTCATAGCTATAAACATTATCAAATACAAACATACTTATTTTAAGGGGTGACGCAAGCGTCAATTATCAATGGGGGGTTTGTATTAACTAATAAACAAAAATGACAAAAATATAAGAAAACGAGATAGGGAGATGAGATTCTTGGGATGTGAGAGGAATAAGGGATAAAAGACACTATCGGGTAGATGCTATTGATAGTACATCGCTGACTATTTGTAACTAGGGTAGACTTTAGTGGGGGTAAATTCTCTCTCGAGCAACTTACCCCGAATCAACTTAGTTTCTCTCGAACACTGAGTTACCGCGTTTAAGCACAACCTCCGCCTTAGACCATTCACTCTCTCAAGCTGAAAGTGTGGGAGAGGGCCTAGGATTCATTCTCTCGAGCTGAACCTAGGATGACCCAATAACCACCGGCTATCAATTTAGTAGTCTTAGTTTTAAAACCTCTCTCTCGAGCAAGCCAAAAACACTAAGATGAAATCATATTTGCAACTACAATCTCATTAAGTTCAAACACAACTACTAAACAAAATCACATTTAAAGAGCGAATATACCAACAATAAGCAACACCCAACATTAAATTTAACCCATACTCACAAAATCACACCCCAAGAATTGGGGTTTTAGCTAGACATGAAAAAGAGATAGAAATCGATACCAACGAGTGTTTCCATCAAGTGGGTACAATGAATAAAGTCTTTAAAGACATCAAGGATGAAGATTCTTCGAGACCCACTTCCAATTTCTGGGAATTGAAAATCTTCAAGTTCAAGCACAATGTCTCCAAAAACTCTAAGAACTAAAGCTGAAATATTCTAAGTCTCCAAAAAAAAATTCTCTCTAAAGTCTGATACTAAGCTAACAAATTAAACAAGTATTTATAGTGTTTAAAAATTTGGGTTGCGGAGGATCACTTGGCGCAGTTAGTCGGGATCGCTGACACACTCGGCGATCCGCCCTTTGGTCTGGTTCATCGCCTTTCTGCTAGGCCTTCAACATTTTTGCGTTTTGAGGCATTGGGCGATAGAGTGTTTCTTCGCAGAACTTCTCGGCGATGCGTCGACTGCTCCTTACTTGACCTTCTCCTTCAGGGCTCATCAAAATGGAACATTCGACGGGATTTAGGGCCTTTTGGCGACACGCCTAATGGATTAGACGATCCTCAGGTTGTCCTTTCTCCGTTCTTTCAGCCGCTTTGTTCCTTTTTCCTTGATAGCGTCCTTGCTTTGTCTCTCAATCCAAATAACTGAAACTTAAGGGTTTACATCAGTTATTGAGACAAAATATGCATTTGAGGACACTAATTCTATCAAAATATAGCCCTAAATGAGTCCAAGTTGTGGACTCATCAACACCCCCAACTTAAACTTTTACTTGTCCTCAAGTAAAACTCAAGTTTGACTATTCAAAAAGGGTGTCACAAACAGTGCTACACAATACTCAATCATGAATGTACAGAACAAGGCTAAACTTACTCATGCAAGGATCAATTGTATACCCAAAGACTCAAGTTATGACACACCATTATCAAAGATTCTCAATCTCACAATACTTGCTTCAAATGCAAGTTCAAGCTCAATTAAAGTGTTGAAATGCACTCACGCAAAGAATGATTCCATATTCACACAATGATTCACAATTTAAAGCTTTGGAATCAAATGCAACGCTCAGAGTCACAAAGATGAATACAATGCATGATTTCACCCATAGGTTAGCCTGTATTTTCCATTCAACACTTGCTTCAGCTAACTAAAGATTAAAAAGTTCTTTTCAAGGCTTGTAACAGGGTTGAGTGCAAAGGTATGGTCATTTAGGCTCAGTGACTTTCATCCTCATGAAATGTGGTGCTCACAACACTTCTTTTCCTCTTCTTTCATCATTTTCTTTAGTGCTCATAAGTCATCCCATTATTCACTTTCCATGGATTGTTCGGAACCCCATTTCTTTTTACATTTCTCATAACTTTATTTCACAACTTTTTCTTTTTCTTTTCTTTTTCTTTTCTCTCTTTTTTTTTGTATGGAGGGGTTCCATTTTTCTCAACCCCATGGGTTAAAAGGGACTTTTATTGCACTTCTTGACTTGCCTTCTCTTTTCACCTCACCCGCAACTTAGGCTTTTGGCCTAAGTTGGATATTCAATCAACCAAAAATCACGAGAATTATGGGTAGTGGATTTAAGAAAGGTCATGTTTTCATCAAGCTTCTTCCCAAAGAAAGGTAAGGCTCAAGGGGTATTCAGAAGAGGTTCACACACTCACAAGGTAGGCCACAAGAGAGGTATATGTCAAATTGGCTCACACTCTTTAAAGTTGCCTAAGATCATCTCATGAGATAGCCTTACTTAGTCGACCGGACCAACGGAGTAAATTCTAGATGTTATCATGCATGGTTCACAGTAAGCTCCTCACACAAGGCATCAACACCAAAGTCAAACAATACTCTACACTTTCGCTAGTGTGCAACGTTCATTGCAAGAGAATCAATTCGATAATTGGCTAGTCACAACAAGATGCAACGAGTTCACAAATTGACTATGTAACTTCACTTGGTCTCATCGTAGCCGTACATTCATGTTTGTTCGATTGTGAGCACTATTTGAGTCATTGATATTGATCAAAACCGAGACTCAAATTTACAAGAGAACAACCACTTTCAACATAAAAGGGGTGGAAAAAACTTTTCGGAAAAGTCAAAAATCATTTTCAATTTAAGAACAAGGAGCCACAAGTTCAAACATATCACAAAAGCACAACGACCCAAATATCTACACAAAACATGAACATCAATATTCACACACACAAAAGGTGGGCCTCACCCCACCACAAATAAAAACCATTTGTCCTCAAATGCAAATGAAGTAAAGTATCCAAAAAGTGAGAATAAATAAAAGACAGAGATAGGGTAAAGAAAGGATCATGTATATGCAGTCTCTCCATCTATCTGGGTCTCAGTGCCCGGTGCAGTAGTCTGAGCTTGGGCTTCAGTGCCCAGAGTAACCTCAGAAGGAATAGCAGTGCCATATCCACTAGGAGCTACTATGGACGTCTCAGTCGGCGATGTCTGGATCACCGACTACACAATCTTCTCCACCAGATCTGGAAAATCTCTAAATATGCTCACCTCTCAGCTCTCTATCATCTCATCATCGTGCACCACCATCTGCTCCTCGTCGGTCTCTGCATCCGATTCCTTATCTACTGTGCCATCCCTCTGTACTTCTCTGGTGCTAGCAGGAGGAATCACTGAAGTCTCTGGGGCATCTTTAGGATCAGCAGCCTCTATTAATGAATTGAAGTCGGTAGACTTTAGATAGTCTACGTCCTTCCTCAGATCTGCCCACCTTTTTTGACAACACTTCAGTTCAAGTGCAAACGATTGCGTTTAGTGATATAAGCCAACACAGGGTTGGGAGCGTTCCCACAGGGAGTGGTTTCGAGAATTAGTAGAAAAATAAAATTAAGTTCTAATCAGTCATAGCTATAAACATTATCGAATACAAACATACTAAATCTAAGGGGTGACGCAAACGTTAATTATCAATGGGGGTTTGTATTAACTAATCAACAAAAATGACAAAAATATAAGGAAACGAGATAGGGAGATGAGATTTTTGGGATGTGAGAGGAATATGGGATAAAAGACACTATCGGGTAGATGCTATTGATAGTACATCGCTGAATATTTGTAACTAGGCTAGAATTTAGTGGGGTAAATTCTCTCTTGAGCAACTTACCCCGTATCAACTCAGTTTCTCTCCAACACAGAGTTGTCGCATTTAAGCACAGCCTCCGCCTTAGCCCATTCACACTCTCGAGCTGAAAGTGTGGGAGAGGGCCTAGGATTCACTCTCTCAAGCTGAACCTACGATGACCCAATAACCACCGGCTATCAATTTAGTAGTATTAGTTTTAAAACCTCTCTCTCAAGCAAGCCAAAAATACTAAGATAAAATCGTATTTGAAACTACAGTCTCATTAAGTTCAAACATAACTACTAACCGAAATCACGATTAAACAGTACCAATAATAAGCAACACCCAATCGTAAATTTAATCCATACTTACAAAATGACACCCCAAGAATTCAGGTTTTAGCTAGACATGAAAAAGATATAGAAATTGATACCAACGACTGTTTCCATCAAGTAGGTACGATGAATAAAGTCTTTAAACATGTCAAGGATGAAGATTCTTTGAGACCCACTTCCAATTTATTGGAATTGAAAATCTTCAAATCTTCAAGTTCAAGCACAATGTCTCGAAAAACTCTAAGAACTAAAACTGAAATATTCTAAGTCTCCAACAAAAAAAATTCTCGCTAAAGTCTTATACTAAGCTAACAAATTAAACAAGTATTTATAGTGTTTAAAAATTTGGGCTGCGGAGGATCACTCGACGCAGTTATTTGGGATCGCCGACACACTCGGTGATCCGCCCTTTGGTCTAGTTCATCACCTTTCTTCTTGGCCTTCATCATTCTCCCATTTTGAGGCGATGGGCGATAGAGTGCTTCTTCATGGAACTGCTCGGTGATGCACTGACCGCTCTTTTTCATCACAGACTTGACCTTCTCCTTCAGGGCTCAGCACACTGGAACATTCGGCGGGATTTAGGGCACTTCTGTGACATGCCTAATGGATTAGGCGATCCTTAGGGCGTGCTTTCTCCGTTCTTTCAGCCGCTTTGTTCCTTTTTGCTTGATAGCGTGCATGCTTTGTCTCTCTATCCAAATACCTAAAACTTAAGGGTTTACATCAGTTATTGAGACAAAATATACATTTGAGGACACTAATTCTATCAAAATATAGCCCTAAATGAGTCCGAATTGTGGACTCATCACTCTTGATCTTTGGGAAGTTGTGGAAAATGATTATGAAATTAATCCGCTGCCAAATAATCCCACCATGGCGCAAATCAAGAGTCACATGAAAAACAAAACCATTAAGTCCAAAGCAAAAGCAATTTTGTTTGTTGTTATTTCGACAACTGTTTTCACTAAAATCAAGACTCTCACATCACCAAAAGAAATTTGGAATTATCTGAAGAAAGAATATGTTGTGGATGAAAGAATACGAGGAATGAAGGTATTAAACTTAGAGATGGAATTTGAATTTCACAGAATGAAAGAGTCGGAAATAGTTAAGGAATATTCTGACAGATTGCTTGGTATTGTCAACAATGTAAGATTACTAGGCACTGAATTTAAAGATACAAGAATTGTTAAAAAAATTCTTGTTATAGTGCCCGAAAGATATGAAGCATGTATAACTACCTTGGAAAACACACAAGATTTGTCTAAAACCTTGGCAAAATTGTTAAATTCTTTGAAGGCTCAAGGAACAAAGGGGACTTATGAGGCAAGATGGCATGGATGAAGGAGCATTACTAGCCAGCCACAAAACTCAAAGCAAGGGTAAATTTTTGAAAAATTACCCACCTTGTGAGCACTGTGGAAAAAATGGACATCCTCCATATAAATGTTGAAAAAGACATGATGCACAGTGCAAGAACTGCAAACAACTTGGTCATGAAGCTGTGATTTGCAAAAGAAATTTCAAAAAAATGAAACAGTTGCCCAAGTCACTAGTGAAGAAGAAGAAGAAGACCACTTATTTGTGGCAACTTGTTTTTCAACCAAAAAATCTGATTTTTGATGATTGATAGTGGTTGTACAAACCACATGACATATGAAAGAAATCTTTTTAAAGAGTTCATTCCTATGGAAAATAAGAAAGTCAGAATTGTGATTGGTGATTGTATTCCTGCAAAAGGAAAAGGGCTTGTTTCAATTAAAACAAATTAAGGTACAAAAATAATTTCAGATGTTTTTTATGTGTTAGATATTGATAAAAGTTTGTTTAGTGTTGGTCAGTTAATAGAAAAAGGATTGAAATTATTATTTGGAGACAAATATTGTTGAATCTTTGATTCTACTAAGCAAGGTATTTTACAAGTTGAAATGAGAGGTAAGAGATTCTCATTTAATCCAACAGAAGATGCACAAAAGTCTTGCAAGACAAAAGATTAATTGGCAAAAATTTTCACAAGGTCAATTTCAGATGACACTACAATCTACAATTCCTGATCCAAGGATGAGTGTTGAGAATATTTCTCAGGATATTGCAGAAATAAAACAATTAGCTACTTTTAGGGTTTTTAAATTATTTTATTAGAGTCCTATTTGACTTGAATTTAGGAGTTAGTTCTTTATTTGAATTTTACTAATAAGTTAATAGCATCTTTTTCTATTTTTAGTTAGGAATTATATTTATAAATGTATGTCTTTGAATTATTAATAAAATAATTCCCTTTGATAATACTGCAGTATTTTCTCTCTCAAAGTCTTTCTATGTTATTTTCTTTATTTCTTTATTAAAAATACCAACATATATGCATGATCATTTTCGAAGCTGCACATGATGAATTTAAACATGATTAAAAGACCAAGTAAAACGTGATAAAAACCTTTATAAGGAAATCATAAATCATATACGAGGTCAATGCATTCTTAAAATCATTTGAGAAGCTTTCATAAAAACTTTGAAGAAAATATAGTTATTTTGTGGGATATTAGCTTTAACCGACAGTAAGACCATGAGAGCTATATCATGGAATCTGGTATATCTCTCATACCAAAAGAAGGCGATTCTACTTTCCAATGTAGAACCGATACACATCATCATTTGCAAAAGTGGATCCCCTATCTAGGTCATTTAAGACAATCCTACGGGGACACATAGATAAGGAATGGAGGTTTCTACTAGAGACTACCCTATTTGAGAATCCACCTCAAAGCCCTCTCGATGCTAAGATAAAATCCCAACAGAATTGATAAAAGTCACATATCATTATAACATAGGAAAAACAAGGATCAATACCATACACATCTTTACAATCAAAACATATAATAGCTTCTTAAAAAGCAATTCAAGCATAGGTAAGTAAACCTTTCACCAATGTGAATCCATAGGTGAGAAATACCTTTCACAATCATGATCATTATATGTGAGAAAACCTTTAACAATTCATTGATACTTATCTCAAAAGCATCCTTAGTTCAGAAAACATCATTTTCTTAAAACATGCATAGATACATAATCATAATTTATGAGTTCATAAGCACAATTTATATTCATAAAATAAGCATAGACATGGGTTCATTTGAAAATCATTAGAAATATATAATTATGATCAAATCATGCATAATAAGATCAAACTTGATAAAAAAAATCTTAAATGAATTGAACCCATAATTAAATCATGAAACTCTAGAATTTGGGAAAAATCATAATTTGAAGTAAAATATGTTTTCTTGAAATTCTTCTAAAATCATGCACTTTAAATTATAGATAATAATACTTTCTTGAAATACTTCTTGCAAAATAATGTATTTTTAACTAAATATAATTTCTTGAAATCTTTCTTTATAGACTTCTTTAAAATCTTGAACATACTTTATTTGTGAAATTAATGCATATGAAATACTACAACAAGTTTTTTAAATAACTTTGATTAGAAAGGAATCCACGTGGTTTAAGAAAATGAACGATTAATCAAATATCATTAATAGCGTAAAGTACAGTAATTTTGATGATAAAAATCAAGAATCAATGATAAGAGATAAAGTAAATTCAAAATCATAGAATCTTGGGTAAAATTCCTTACTTTAATCTTAGTAACATATATTGTAGGAGTAGGGCATGAAAATTCGCATGAAATCCTAAAAGAATAAGGTTGAAATCATAAAGAGATTTGGGTTTCTTTTGGAACCCAATGAATGAAAGGGATCCATTGGTGAAGTTACTGCCTACCCCGGTAATCAAAGACCTAAAGAGTGGAGAAGAACCTTAAATCCTTGAAGAAACCCTAGCTTTTCTTTGGGATCTTTAAAGTGAATTATAGAGGATGAACTTGGAGAGAAATTGGGGGTTTTAGTGAATGTGAGGGAATAGGTAGAATTAGGAGCATAAAATCAGTTATAGGGCCTTAGAATAGTCTAGAAACGACATAGTTTAGCTTTTAAATTTCTAGGAAATGACCCAATAAACTCTGAATAAAACTGTCGGAAGGGTTTTTAGACTCAGGTCTATGGTTCATAGAAACTTCTACGGAACATCCAATTGAGTAATAGAAATGATACTGGACACCAAAAATCTAAACAACTTCTATAGAATTTTTATACAAATCGTCATAATTTCTATGACTCGTAGACCCAATTCATAGAACCCAAGTACCAAAACTCCTCTAAGTGTAATCTCTTTTCATGATCACTATCCTAATAACCGTAGGAGTTCTTATATTGGTAGTTCGATCCATTGAACTGGAGGTACTCACACCAGTGAGTCCATCTCACTTTTACAAATGCAAGTCTACGACCCATCAATATTTCCATGACCTATAGGTCCTTCTGTAGACCAAAAGCCAATAAATTTCACCAAGTCTTGAAACAATGTGGACACCTTCAACGACACATACAAACTTTTACTAGTTGTACAAAGCCTCCGAAGATCCTGAGGTCTCAAACTTACAATCATTAGATCACTCCTACAGGCACTTCTTACGACCTGTAGGTAATTTGACTTGTCCTGTTGAATCGTAGACCTTTGTCTGAGACTTGTTTTTGCAAATCCCAACATAGTTTCTATGGCTGCCTTCCTACGACCCATAGAACTTCATGCGGTCTATAGATTGACATGTAGAAACTTGCACCAACACATTTTTCTACAACTTTTCCCTCTAAACTCAAGTTCCAATTTTTGAGGTGTACAATATATCCCCCTTTGAAACATTCGTCCTTGAATGGGACTCAAGAAAGCATGAATAAACTAGGGAGAGAGATATAACTGCCCAATATGACTGCAAATCAAATAAAATGCACATAAACAAGGAGAAATCACTCCAAGTTAAATCATAACTCAAAAATCAAGTTTTCATGATCATGCATGCATATGTAAACATGAGAATGACTATAACGCATGAATCCAAAAATGTGAACCATGAGGAATGAATACCTCAAGCAAAACGATAACAAAGGGAAATAGACAAGGATACTTAGACATAATATCATCTTTGAATTCCTAAACAGCTGCCTAAACTAATTGGTTCCTCCAAAGAACCTTCACGGAAACAACATCTTTTTTTCTCAACTTCTAATCATGTTGATCCAAAATTTCAACTGGAACCTTCTCATAAGAAAGACTCTCTTTAACACCAACACTTTCCAAAGGCACAATATAAGTAATATCACCAACACACTTCTTCTAAAATGAAACATGAAAATTGGATAAACTGATGCCAAATTGGATAAACTGATGACAAATTGGAAGGCAATTCCAATTCATAAGCTACCTTACCAATACGCCTCAAAATTTTATACGGGCCCATATACCAGGGACTAACCTTCCCCTTCTTCCCAAATCTCATCACACCCTTTATAGGTGTTATCTTTGAATAAAACCAATCATCAACATCAAATTCAAGCTCTCTTATTCTAAAATCGGCATAAGACCTTTGATGACTTTGAGCCATTTTCAACCGTTCTCAAATAATTCAAACCTTCTCTTTAGCCTTATGCACCAACTCGGGCCATATAAAAGTGACCTCAATAACTTCAAACTAAAATATAGGACACCTACACCTCATGCAATAGAGATCCTCAAATGAATCCATTTGGATACTTGAGTGATAAATATTATTATATGCAAATTCAGTCAAAGGTAAGTTTCAAATAAGCACTCAACATATCCTCCAATGTCTAAATAGTAAGCTCGTTTTGACCATCGATTTGAGGATCAAAATTTGTACTAAGCTTAACTTGTGTACCAAGACCTTTTTGAAATGACCTCAAAAAACTGAGATGTAAATTAAATACCTCTATTGGAGACAACGGACAAAGGCACCCCATGCAATCTTACCATTTCCTGAATACAAAGCTTAGCATAGTCCTTTGCTGAAAATGAGGTCTTCAGGGAAAGAAATGAGCCGACTTAGTCATTCGATCAATAACAACCAAAATAAAATAAAATGGACCCTGAGTACGAGGAAAACTGGTAATGAATTTCATATTCAAATCTTCCCACTTTCATGTAGGTATGCTAATTTCTTGAGCCAAACCTCCTAGTTTTAATGCTCAACTTTCACTTGTTGACAGTTAGGATTTAGCCACAAATTCTGAAATATCCTCTTCATCCCATTCCACAAATAAAACTCCCGCAAATCATAGTATATCTTAGTGGCTCCCAGGCGAATAGAATGCCAAGAACTGTAAGCCTCAACTAAAATATGATGCCTCAATTTATTAACATACAGAACACATAAACGACCTTTATAATGAAGAACATCATCTCCCCTTGGGAGAAAGACTCAATCGCTTTTTCAAAATTCAACTTCTTTAACTCAACCAAAATTGGATCATGATATTTCTAAGCCTTCGCATTAGAAATAATAGATGATTCTGAACCATTCTTAACAATAATACCACCCTCATCAGAAGCAACCAAGCAAACACCAAATCGAGTTAGTCTATGAACATCACGAACCAACACCTTTTTACCATCATTAATATGAGCAACACTACCCATCGACAATTGGCTAAGAGCATCGGAAACTACATTTTCCTTACCCGTATTAGAAAGAACACTCATATCATAATATTTCAACAACTCAATCCACCTCCTTTGTAAAATATTCAAATCTCTTTGTGTGAACAAATATTGCAAACTCTTATGATCGGTGAACACATCCACATGACCATCATAGAGATAATGTCTCCAAATTTTAAAAGAAAACACCACCCGTAACTCCAAATAATAAGTCGGACAATTATTTCCATGCACTTTCAACTACCTTAAAGCATAAGCAATAACCTTCCCATGTTGCAAAAAAAAACACAACTAAGACCAATTCAAGACGCATCACAAGAAACCACATATCTAGATATCCTTCAGATAATGTCAAAATAGGACCAAAGTAAGCTTATCCTTCAAATTTTGAAAACTCTTCTTAGAAGCTTTCGACCATTGAAACTTTACCTTATTTTGAGTCAACTTGGTCAAAGGCAAAGAAATAGAAGAAAATCTCTCAACAAACCTTCTATAGTAAACGACAAATCCCAAGAAACTCTGAATATCTAAAGCGGATAAAGGTCTAGGCCAATAATTGAATGCCTCAGTTTTCTTAGGATAAACTTGAATACCTTCACAAGAGAAAATATTGCCAATAAAAGTAATGGACCTCAACCAAAATTCATATTTGTTACACATAGCATACAATTTACGTTCCTTAAGAACTTGCAATACATTCCCTAGATGATCAATATTTTTATCCTCACTCCGTGAGTAAATAAAAATATCATCAATAAACACAATCATGAACATGTCAAGGTATTGCTTGAGTACTCTATTCAAAAGATCCATGAACACCACTAGGGCAATAGTAAAACAAAAAGCATCATAAGAAACTCATAGTGACCATACAAAGTTCGAAAAACCATCTTCAAAATATTACTTTCCCTTACCCTCAACTTATGATACCCTGATCAAAGATGAATCTAGAAGAAACTCACACCTTAAGGTTGATTAAAAGAAATATATATCCATGGAGCGAACACTTATTCTTTATTGTGACCCTATTCAATTGTTGGTAATCAATACACACACAGAGTGAACCATACTTCTTCCAAAAAAACAAAACTAAAGCATCCCTTGGTAATATACTCGGTCTGATAAAACTCTTATACAACAAATCCTTTAATTGATCCTTTAACTCTTTAAGTTCTGCTAGAGCCATACGGTCAAGAAGAATAGAGATAGGTTGTGTGTGAGGAAGTAGGGTAATACCGAAGTCTATTTCCCTTTCAGGAGGAATATCGAGAAGATCATCGAGAAACACTTCCAGAAACTCATTTACAATCAAACTGACGTAAGAGTTGGAATTTCAAAAATATATCCTGAACTAAAATTAGATGATAGATACAACCTCCAGAAATCATTTTCCTAGACTTTAGGCAAGATATAAACTGACCCTTAGGCACTAAATTTCCCCTTTTTCACACTAAGATAGGTTTATTTAAAACATGCAATATGGCCAATAGGGTCCTACTATCTATGGAAGCATAAAAAGAGGTGATGACAATCCATCCCAAGAATGACATCGAAATGTAACATGTCATGCTCTACAAGGTCAACTGAAGACACTCTATGAGAAACAGAAACAGGAAAATTTCTATACCCTCGTTTAGCAACAATAGAGTCACCAGCATGTGTAGAGACTGAAAAATCATGTAAGAGAATTTCAGGATTGATATAAAATTTTATAGCCACATAAGGAATAAC
The DNA here is from genome assembly GCA_029582445.1 of Solanum paucissectum. Classification (NCBI taxonomy): domain Eukaryota; kingdom Viridiplantae; phylum Streptophyta; class Magnoliopsida; order Solanales; family Solanaceae; genus Solanum; species Solanum paucissectum. The sequence continues at coordinate 24,887 of JAJONZ010025825.1, forward strand.
AAAAGGAAATGTAGCACCTGTGTCATGAAAATCATATACATCTTAATGAAAGACTTTCAGCATATCGGTCACAATATCTGGAGAACCCGCATGATCATGTCAGCTCTTAGGCATATAATTTGTTCTATCGAGGAGCACCACCTGAACCAGAACCACTAGGCTCAGTTTGCCTACCATCATTTCCCTAGTTTACTTGGAAAAGTCAATCTCTCAATTATCAGTACTAGATAAACACTTCCCAAAATGACTCCTGCCATACTATTTGAAAGCGGCAATAGAATATCCACTACCACCACCTTCTTAAGGCTTAGGGTTAGGAACCCTATATTTGTTGAACTTTTGAGGTGGAGAATTTGAAGAATTTTTACTAGAGAAGTTTTGATGTCATGTCAACAAGAACTAGAATAAGAAAAGTCACCATCACCCGATCATGCCCTCTGAGACTCTATCGATAGTTCTGTAAGATTTTCTTATTCATATTGTTGGGCATATGTCATCAAATGGGAGATATCCATCTCCTTGATTAGAATGGAAGTTTTGCACTCTCTGACAACCATATCTGACACACACGATACAAATTTTCTCATTCATGCCCTTGAGTGGGTAGCCATAGAAAGAGTATATTTTGATAACTTGGTGAACTTTAATGCATACTCTTTGACACTCATGTTTCCTTGTCAAAAATCGATGAAATTTACCACTTTTACTTCTCTTATTTCATGAGGAGAAAATATTTCAAGATAAGCCCCTTTGAATTTCTCCCAATCAAGAGGACCCACATCAATTGGCCTCTCCTCGTTCCACTGATTCAACCACACTTGAGCAACATCCTTAAGATGGTAAGCGTCCAAGTCTGCCTTTTCCACTGGTGTAACACCCATAATATCTATTATCTTGTTGATTTTTTCTATGAACTCTTGGGCATCATCCTCAACTTTGGACCCATAAACTCGGGGGATTCATCCTGGTGAAATCACTCACTGTAACACCTTGGACTTTGAAAAGGGTGGAAGTGGGTTAACAAGTCCTTAGGCCTAAAACCAACAATGAACCTTTGACGGTTAGCCAAATGGGTCTTTCAAAGAACCACTAGCCATTTAGAGGCAGCCCTTAAAAAGGGCCACCTAGATGGTTTGCTTCACTTTCCATGAAGTCGTAAACAGTTTGTGTAGCATCCCTTTTAAGGCACCCCATCAATTTTTATGTTAGGGCTATTTTAATATTTTACCTATGTATTTTACACATAAGTTATGTCGTTTTTAACCCTATCCTAAGACCTACATAAGTGAATTAAGTTCTAAATCTACCCATTCTAAATTATTCATAAAAATCCCATTTTTTCTCTTTACAGCTAAGGAATAAGAAGAAGGGTTAAACTTTAACATCCTGAATTCACCATAGCTATTGGACCTTGATCAATAAGGCATGTTAGTATTCACCTATGGAATCTTTTCCTCCATAGGGTTCCTCGAAGATGTTCAAACTTTTAAAGTTAGATTCTCAATTTAAAGTTATGGTTTTATTCAATCTTCATAGGTTCTTTTCAATTATGATTCAATTACTTTTTTTCTATCTTATAATGCATGAATTGAAAGTATATACATGATCCATGATTTTAGTCTATGAACACATGATGAAGCTTATGAACTATGAAAAATGAATTTATGAAGATATACATGTTTTTATGATGTTGATGTAAATGATTTTAGGATGCTTTAGGAGTAAAGTATCAATGTTGTTGTGAAAGAATTTCTCACGTACTACTAAGAACATGATTGTGAAAGGATTTCTCACATATAGGATTCATAAGGTTGAAAGGTTTTTCCCACCTAAGTTGAATTAAGATTAGGACCTATTGTCAATGAACTCTATCTTGGATTGGTTGCTTAATTATAACTTTCCATGGATGATATGATCAACATGATTAAAGACTATTTTGTGGGATTTTTGGTTAGCACCAAGAGGACTTTGAAATGGAGGATCTCTAGTTAGTAGTGGTTGGGTCTCTAGTAGCAATCTCCTTATCCCTAACTATGTGGCATAATAGGATATTGTATTAGATAGACATTAGCTAGTGGATCCACTTTAGCTCAGACTCATGGTTCTTACCTTGGCAAGTAAGGAAATCTCTCTTTGGTCTGCCATAGACACCACATTCCATGTCATAGCTTCCATGTCATAGCTCACATGGTCTATATCAGTTACATGGTAAATTTTTAACAATTATGAACTAAGGTTACTTTTAAAGTATCACACAAATGTTTCAAAGATGTTAAACTTGCATTGAACATAATTATGACTTGTGTTTTCTAACCTTTTATCTTATGTTTTAGCTTGGTCGTTGCATATCATGTAAAGTCCTTTTTAGTATGATTTTATAAAGCTAATGCATTGCTATCATCCATAGTACATTCCATGTACTAATGCATACTTGTGCCTACATTATTTCACTAATGTAGGTATGATACTCCTACCTCTCACACTCGTGTCTAGTTGATCCTTTGGTCCTCAATTTTTAGTGAGTTCTCATGTTCAAAAGACCGAGACACTTTTATTCATTTCTTTATTTCAGTTTTTAGACTTTGTATGAGATGTAGGGGTTATGTCCCTATCACTTCCTTATGATATAACATATGGCTTGTTGAGACTATGTTAGACTTCCGTTTTCTCAAAATCTTTTATGATTTAAGACTATGACTTTAAAATCTTTATTTTTATTATCTTGTATGATGTATTCTACGTGGATTGTGTAGGACCTCTCAGGGTTTTATATGCCATATTACGCCTAGGGTATACTTTGGGTCATCACAAGCTTGGTATTCAAAGTATAAGGTTTAGGAAGTTTCAATGATTTCTCACAAGTCAGGTCGAGTAGAGTCTTGTTCATGAATGTGAAGTTTTCCATATTAATTAATAAGAGGCTAAAAGATTTTTAGGGAACTCCACTTCTTTCATAATTTTAAAGTAGTGTGATAGAGTGTAACTCTATTTCTCTCTCTTACATTAGAAGGAATAAGGGTAAGAGTGTGGAAAACGAAGCTCTTCAAGTTCTAGCCAAACCGTTGGCTAAGAAAGTGACTCGTGTTGAATTTTGTGCCCCTTTTCATGTGTTGTCTCATGCTATGACGGCTCAAGGCAATAGGGAGGTTGTGTTGTCCATGAACCCAAATGTGGGTACGGCGGCAATTAGAGTGAGGGGCTTCACTAGAAAAAAAAGCCTTTAGAGTTTCATAGTTCCAAGGTTGAAGAAGAACCTTAAGAGTTCATTGTTGAGGTATACAAGATTTTGATCATCATTGAAGTGATCTCGGTGGAAAAGAAGAAATTGGTAAGTTATCAACTTCAGGGTGTTGATCAAGTTTTGTTTGAACAATGAGTGGAAGTGAGGGAAATTGATGTCGGTCCTCTTGATTGTGAGAAGTTTAGGGCTTCTTTCCTTGATAGGTTTTTTTCTCCTTAAGATGAGGGAGGCAAAAGTACATAAATTCATCAATCTTCGCCAAAGGAATATGACTGTGAAAGAATATGCTTTGAAATCCACATAATTGTCAAAATATGCACCTTTTATGGTTGTTGAATCTAGGGAAAGGATGAGTAAATTTTTTTTGGCTATGTCCGGAAAGGTCCTTAAGGAATATCGTACCACCATGCTCATTAAGTAAATGGATATTTCTCTCCTAATGACACATGCTCAACAAATTGAATAGGAGAAGATTACATAATTATCTAGGGAGGTAAAGAAGGTAAAGACCGTTGATGGTAACTTTATGAAAAAGGTTCAAAACATTGTTTGTTTTCCTAGATTCGAGGTCAGATGGATATGGTTGTCCTAGATTCGGACAAAGGTTCTCTAGTCAAGGTTCATCTAATACTCCGGTAACAAACTTCAACAAAGATAAGGTGTACAAACCTAAGCCTCAAGGAGGAAATAGTGGTGGATCTTCTTTATCTACTTGCACTAAGTATGGAAAGAAACATTATGGTAAATGCTTAGCCAGTATGGATGGTTGTTTTGGTTGTGGAAAGAGTGGTCACAAGATAAGGGATTGTCCATCAATTACTGCTAAGGGAAGAGAAGGTAGGCAAGCCCCGCCTAGTGGTTTGGGTTCAAGTTCTCCAAATAAAAACCGATTTTATGCACTTCAAACTCATCATGATCAACAAGTCTCCCGATGTGGTTACCGGTATGTTGAATTTTTTTCATCTTGATGTATATTATTTGCTTGATCACGGTGCTACCTTTCTTTTGGTGATGCCATATGTAGCTATGAGATTTGATATTTCTCTGGATTTGTTGTTAGGCCCTTTTTTCGTTTCTACTTCTATTGGTGAATCTATTGTGGCCAAAAAAGTTTATAGAAATTTTATGGTCTCCTTATCTAATAGAGTCACTCATGTTGACCTTATAGAGCTTGATATGTTAGATTTTGATGTTATTCTTTTTATGGATTGGCTCCATTTTTGTTTCTTGTCTTAAAGATAGAAAATAATTTCTAAGGGTTGCATGTATCATATTGTTTGGGTTAGGGATGCATATTCTGAAACTCGTATTCTTGAGTTTTCCCTGTTTTAAATGAGTTTACGAAAGTTTTTTTCCTGATGATCTACGTGGTATTTCTCATGAATGGCAAATAAACTTCGATATTGACCTTCTCCCAGATACGAAACCTATATCTATTCCTCCTTATTATATGGCTCTGCTAGAACTTTAGGTATTAAAGAAGCAATTGAAAGATTTGTTGGATAAGGGTTTCATCCGACTAAGTATCTCTCCATGAGGTGCTCCAGTTTTTTTGTTCGTAAGAAGGATGGTTCACTTTGCATGTGCATTGACTACCGGTAATTGAAAAACATTACTATTAAGAATAAGTATCCACTTCGAAGGATAGATGATTTGTTTGATCAACTCCAAAGAGGGAGTTATTTATCTTAGATTGACCTCTAGTCGGGTCATAACCAATTTAGGGTAAACAAAGATGACATTCTTAAAATGACTTTTCGAACTCAGTATGTTCATTATGAGTTTTTGGTAATTTTATTTTGTTTGACTTATGTTCCAGCAGCAACTATGGATTTTATGAATAGAGTGTTTAAACATATCCTGATATGTTTGTGATTGTGTTCATTGATGACATCTTGATTTACTCACAAAGTGAGGAAGAACATGCCGATCATTTGAGGATTATGTTACAAATCCTCAAGGACCAACAACTATTTGCAAAGTTTAGTAAGTGTGAGTTTTTGTTGATATCCATTGAATTTCTCTTTCACATTGTTTCCGATAACGGTATTGACGTAGATCCTAAAAAACGAATGTAGTTAAGAGTTGTTAGGACCTTTATCCCCTTTGGATATTTGAAGTTTCTTGGGTTTGGTTAAATATTATAGAAGGTTTGTGGAAGGTTTTCTTATATTACCTCTCAATTGACTACATTGACCCAAAAGAAAGTAAAGTTCTTATGGTCGGAAGCATGTGAGAAGAGTTTTCAGGAATTGATAGATAGACTTATCTCCACTCTATTGTTGGCTTTGTAGAAAGGATCTGATGGGTTTGTTGTTTATTATGATGCTTCAAGTATTGGGTCATGATGTGTTCTTATGCAAAATTGGAAAGTTATTTCTTATGTTTCAAGGCAACTCAAGATTCATGAAAAGAACTATCCTACCCATGATTTGGAACTAGCGGCGGTTGTTTTTGCCTTAAAATATTTGGAGTAATTTTTTTGTATAGTGTCCATGTTGATATCATTACCAACCACATGAGAGTGCAATATTTGTTCAAGCAAAAGGATTTAAATCTTCACTCACATAGATAGCTATAACTCTTGAAGGACTACGATATGAGTGTCATTTATCACCCGAGAAAGCCAATGTTGTGGCCGAAACATTAAGTTGGTTGTCCATGTATTATGTTGCACATATTGAGGAAGGTAAGAAATAATAGGTTCGTGATATTCTTAAACTAGCTCAACTAGGTTTTTGGTTGGTTCATTCAAGTGAGGGTGGTGTTTTTGTTCATAATGGTCCGCATGCGTCGGAAGGCAAGCAAGATTTTGATCCAATTTGGTTGAGTTTAAGTAAGCAGTAGTTAAAAAGTTTGTTGAGGCTTTCTCCAAAGTGGGATATGGTGTTCTTCGATATCAAGGTCGTTTGTGTGTTTCCAATGTTGATGACTTGAGTGAGAAAATTCTAGCGGAAGCCCATATTTCTCAGTATTCCATTCACCCGGGAGCAACCAAGATGTTCTGTGACTTGTGGGAGGTATATTGGTGGAATGGGATGAAGAAGGATATTGCAAAATTTGTGGCTAAGTGTCTTAATTTTCAGCAAGTTAAAGTCTACCATCAAAAGTCGGGATGTTTGTCCCAAGATATTATCCTTCCTACTAGGAAGTGGAAAGATTTAAATATGGACTTTATTTTTTGGGTTACCCCGCACTCAGCGATAACATGAATCTATTTGGCTTATAGTAGATTATATGATGAACTCGGCTCATTTCATGTTTGTCAAGGTTTCTTATTCGACGGAAAATTATGCTAGGTTGTATCTAAGAGAGATGGCTAGGTTGCATGGAAGGCCCCTATCCATTTCTCCAATCGTAGAACCCAATTTACTTCTCAAGTTTGGAAGTCTTTCCAAAAGGGTCTTGGTACTCGTTTAAGCTTAGTATGACCTTTCATCCTCAAATTGATGGGCAAGTGGAGCGTACTATCTAAACATAGGAAAATATGTAAAGAGATGGTGTGATTGATTTCAAGGGTAATTGGGATGATCATCTCCCTTTGATTGAGTTTATATATAATATAGCTATTATTCAAGGGTCGGTATGGCTCCATTCGAGGCACTTTATTGTAGGAGGTTTTGTTTTCACATAGGCAGGTTTTAAGTAGGTGAGGTCGCTTTGATAGGTCCCGAATTGGTACATGAGGCTATGAAGAAAGTTTGACTTATTAGAGAAAGGTTGAAAATGTCTCAGAGTCGACAAAAGTCTGATGCCAATGTTAGAACAAGAGAGCTTGAGTTTGATGATGATGATTGGGTTTACTTGAAATTTCACCTATGAAGGGTGTCATGAGGTTTGAAAAGAAGGGGAAGCTTAATGTTCGATATGTAGGCCCATATCAAAATTTTGATTCAAATTAATAAAGTTTCCTATGAGCTTGAATTCCTTAATGACTTAGCATCGTTACATCTAGTTTTCAATTTTTTCCTTATTGAAGAAGTGTATTAGACATCCGACATCTTTAGTACTATTATAGAATCTTGTTATAAAGGAAAGTGTTTCTTATGAAGAGGTTCTAGTTGAAATTTTAGATCGGCAAGTTCGTAAGTTCAAGAATAAGGATGTTGCTTCTGTGAAGGAATTGTGGAGGAATAAAATGGTTGAGGGCGCTACTTGGGAGACCGATGCCGATATGATTTCCCGATATCATCAACTCTTTCCCTACGATCCTACACTAGCTTGAGATATTTAGCTCCTCATAATTCATTCTTTTTGTTTCATGTGTCTTAGTCATTCTCATGTTTCCATATGCATGCATGTATGGTTTATGAAATAATGTTTCAATATGTTTTAGCTTGGAGTCAGTTTTCCTTCTTGGATATGTGCATTTTGATGAATTTTCATTCATGTTGGTTTGTTAGTTTCTGTCCTACCTTTTTCATGCTAGCTTGGGCTCCATTCATAGACGAATGTTCCAAAGGGGAAGATATTGTAACACCTAGGAATTTTAAAAGGGTTAAAGTGGGTTAATGGTCAGGTTCTTAGGGATAAAACAAACCATGAACCTTTCACGGTTGTCCAAATGGGCCTTTCAAAGGAGGAGGAGGAGGAGGAGGATGATGATGAGGAGGAGGAGGAGGAGGAGGAGAAGGAGGAGGATGAGCACGAGGAGGAGGAGGAGGAGGAGGAGGAGGAGGAGGGGTTTCACTTTAAGATCCTCAATTTTGCATAGCTATTATGCCTTGATCACTAAGGTATGTTAGTATTCATATATGAAATCCTTTCCTCTATATGATTCCTCAAAGATCTTCCAACTTTTCAAGTTAGATTCTCGATTCAAAGTTAGGGTTTTATTCAATCTTCATGGGTTCTTTTCAATAATGATTCAACTAGTTGTTTTCTATCCTAAACTACGTAGTTTTGGTCAGTTTTAGCCTAGTAAACTAATTAGAACCTAACCTAATCAATCATTAACCAAAAATTCATCAATTTTAGAGCAAAAGCAAAGGAAGAAGTCAAGCAACCCTAGCTTAAGAACTCAGCAAGTTCTCGTAAGCTCCAACCCTAAAATCGTAAGATTTCTCCGTGAAATTCGTCACTAGGTATATGGGATTTAACTAGTGGGTTCCATTCACCCATTCGGTTCCTATAATTCAGCCAGATAATTGATTCCCTTTATATTATCTAGACCTAGGGTTTCTAGAATTCAACAGATTATTATGAATTAGTTACTTTAATGTTCCTAATCATATTATTATGAATTAGTTACTTTAATGTTCCTAATCATATTATCATGATTTTAGTATTGTTTTGCGTAGATTCTTTCATAAATTTAGAACCCTAGCTATGTAGTTCTTTTAGTTCATGAATTACACATGTTAGGTCTGTTATTTCAGTTATACATGCCTCAGATCCTAATGTTTCATTATTAGTACATTAATGTTGCATTTTTAGTTAGCATGTCGGTATTTTTAGCTATCCAGTATTACAGAATTCAGTCATAATTTGTTAATTACATTATAAATTGGGAGTTGATTAATACCGAGTGGACTGGGGTTAGTCACCCTCAAGTCCCAGACCTACGTGCCCCATAGGTTGTAAGTCCCTCTGTGGGCATCAATTTAGCGATCACGCCAGTCATGCCTCTATACCTCTAGCAGGGTATATTGGGTCCTCTTGATTGGGAGTATACATCAGACTCCACATCTAGCTCATGCAGTTTTATGTCGGTTATTACTAGCTCCCACAGTCAGACTTTAGTGCATTGACCATGTTATCAGTTATAGTTCAGATTTCAGTTTCAGCAGGTTATAGACTTGGTCCTTGCATTCAGTTAGTTCATGTTCAGTATTTTCAGTATCGTATCATGCTCATCTTATATCATTACTCAGTTATATTCTTTGTTTAGTTATGTTTATTGTTCAGTTTTACTCTATCTTGCATGCTCTGTACCTTTCAAGTACTGATGCATATTCTCCGCTACATCTTCTCATGATGTAGATTCAGGTCCTCATCTTTCAGATGACGCATAGATTGGTTCCCGATCTTTAGCTTAGCAGCATCAGTGGTGGGTCATCCTCATTCTCCGAGGACGACATACATGTTTCATTTCTACTTTTAGTCGTTAGTTTCAGTCTTTGCTAGATTTAGCTAGGGCATGTCCGAGCACATCTAGTCAGTTAGAGGCTTATTTCAGACATAGTTAGATTTAGTTTTAGCACTTGAGTTTTATTCAAGTATCTTAAACTCTTATCAGTTCTATATATATATATATATATTTAGAATTAGAATAGGTATTCTCCATCATTTCAGTTTATCTTATGATTTAGCTTCCGCACAGTACTTTCCTAATTTAGTTTATTTAGTATGCTATCATATGCCGGCAGGGTTAGCTTGGGGTCACTCGTGATCCTAGGTCCCGTGTTCGCATCCTGGGGGTAGTTTCGGAGCGTGACAGTTTGAATAGCCAACTCAGGCCAAACGCCTAAGTTGGGGGTGTGGTGAAAAATGAGGAGAGTTAAGACATTTGTAAAATTTACCCTTAAAGGATTTTGTTGAAAAAGATGGAACCCCTGCATATAATAAAAATGAGAAGAGAAAAAAAAAAGATGAAAAAGATTGAATAAGAATGTTGCATCGCAATTTGTGCATGAATAAAAGAAAAGGGGTTTCCAATGAGCGATATAAAGAATCTTTGTGAGTAAAAGTACTTACGGTGGATTGTGAAAATCAAAAGTGTGGAAGAAAAGAAGAAGAAGTGAAATGCAATCCATGCTTCATAAAGGTAGAAGTCACTAAGCCAAAAAATCATACCTTTACCCTCAGCCCCGTAACAAGCCTTGAAAAACCTTGGTAATCTTGATTAATTAATTCATAAATTTTGATGAGCTTTGTGTGGGCATGGAATCACTCTTGATGTGAGGGAATTCAAATACACTTGTTGAATTTGAATTTGCATTTTAAGTAAGCATTGTAATATTTACTTCTATTTGATGATGGCTAATGGTGAGTCCGGGATTTCGACTCATTTAGGGCTTAATATCTAGAATTTTAGTGTCCTCAATGCCTATTTTATGCTCTAAACTAATACTTAAATGCTAATTTGCAGCAAAGAAGGCAAAACAGTAAGACAAGGACATTACCAGGAAAAATGGAGCGAAAAAGCTGATAAAGTGGAAGAACAACAAGTCTGATGTTCGCCAAAGCAACTCACAGAGTCACCGAGTGGATCTGCAGCTCGCTAAAAGTTCCAGCAGGCCGGCCAGCCCATGGACAAAGCCAACTCGATCATAGAGTGGGTACTTAATTACGAGTAAACTGAAGTCTTTAATTTTATTTTATTACTTTCAATAATGTGTGTTGTGAGTTCAAGTTGAAAGGAAAAAAAGTCACGCCCCGAGACTAGGACACAGGACCTAGGACCACAAGTGATCCCAAGCTAACCCTGCTGGCATGATCATGAGCATACTAAAGATAATAAACTGATGCAGAAGCTAAATCATAATTAAAATGAAAAGATGGGGAATACCCATATAC
>JAJONZ010025826.1:0-27146 GCA_029582445.1 Solanum paucissectum
GGTATATCAAATAGTGTATCTACGGGATAACACATTTAGAAATCACCTATGTAAGTGTGAAGTGTAAGCCGCTTTAAGGAGAATCCGGTAAGGCCAGTTCTCTAAGCACTTATTAACCGAGATGTGTTCATGGCTGAAACGAACAAAACAATGAGAACCAAAAATAGTTCAAGGGTTGATTGTGTGACTTATGTTGTCTAGGTATACACCAAAGCTCGACGGTTCAAAGATATCAAATCTACCGATTGATCAATTATATCCGATATATGTTCACTACGGAAAGTTTAAAGGGAAACCTACTTATCCAGATGCGATTAACCCTTACTTACAATACACACAAGTTTTTCATGCATATGTTTTAACTATAGCCATTCCCCATTCATGTGGGGGATTGTTGGGTTTAGTAAGGTGTGAATGGGAAATAAGAAGAGAAAATGGAAAGTGGAAGAACCAATAAAAGTGGGGGAACCAATTTTGGAGGGAAAATGAAAAGTCATTGCAAAGTGCAAATGAAAAGTCATTTTTACCATATTGGTAGAAGAAAGGAAATTGTTGTCCTTATATTAGGAAACACTTCCTTTAGTTATTAAAGGGTTAAGAAGTAGGTTCCCCATCGCGCCGTCGTCGTTGCTCGCTCGGCCTCGGTCTCGGCTTCGGCTTCGGCTTCGGCTTTGGCTTCAGTTTCGGATTTGGATTTGGATTTGGCAAATGATGTGATTTATTGATAATATTTTTGGACAAAATTTATTTAATCAATCTTGTTAAATCATTTCTTTTCTCTTATAAATTAATTCAGAATGTTAGTTCAATAACATCATTAATTTGGCGCAACATAATTTATTTGAAATTCACGTGCATTAGTAATAACGTTCTGAAGGGACCTGTTCCTTCCGAAAAGTCGTTATTTTTCCCAAAAGACACGTTCTGGAAAAAATGGGTCTGAACAGAATTGTCTGAACAGACGCGTTCCTTGCTGTAAATGGCTATATATAGAGATGTTTTTTCCATTTTTCAATACTGAATTTTTTTCCTCTCTGCATACATTTTCGTACATAAATAAAATTGTCGATCGACTGAGTCTGTGTGTGCTCTTGTTGATGTTCTTGCGTTCGCTGAAGTTATTGAAGTTTGAGGTACCACTACTTCTTTAACAGGTTAATCCATTTTATCTTGGGAGGAATTAATCTGCAACCTCGGGTACAGTGAGGGGATTAAATTTCTTAAGAAAACACAGTGGTTTCTGTGGACTCGGATTAAAAATCATTCTGTCTATTTCATCTTTTTCTGTTTCTGTATTTTTGAGTAACCTGAATACAGGAGATAACAACAAGTATAGATAAGATAATCATGGCTTTCAACTCGCCTGACTTCCCTTTAATGCTAAAAATCAAGAGGTACATAGAGAACTACTCCGCACAACAACATTTTTATATTGATAGCAGGTAATATTTGCTTCTTGAAAACCTATGTCACCGCAAATTTCACAATTTTTATTCTACAAATTCATAAGAACAAAAATTCAAAAGTTAACCAACTGTTGATCCAGCTTAAGTGAAGCTCATATTGTGTTCTGGTTTGGCAATGAACAAGGATCTAGATGATATCAAAGTGCTTCACTTATCCTCTTTTGTCACATAGAATAAAGATGACCATATGATCAGATTAGGGAACGAGGAAACACAATGTAAAAAGTTACATAAAGGTAAATCATAATCAACAAAATCATGTTTTCATCATCATCTAGCTCACATGCATATATCAGTAATAAATCCCTTTTTTGCAGCAGACGCATATCCAGTACATTCCAAGTATTATCCCAGCAAATTATTTTCCTAGAATATTATTTGGTTATATATTATCCAGACAGAAACACCTCCAATACTCCTCCTTAAGAAGCACTTTATATATGGAAGTCAATGAAATAAAAAGCCAATGGTACAATACTAGTTTTTTTCCTGCCATTGTAAATGAAATCAGTGTTGTTAATATAGTTGTGGGACAGTGATATACATCATAGATCACTATAGATGATATATTGTTTGACTATCAAATCTGGAACTTAGAACCACACTTTTTATGAAGGGAAAGAACAATATTTTGAGTAAATTATGGAAGTTTTCTCTTAATTTAGTTCTTTAATGATATATCACTTGTACTGAGTTCATGCTTTTTATATAAGGAAATCATACTAGGTTTTGTTGATGACCACATACATAATTGGTAGGCCACACAAACATTTAAGAAGTTACCTGTTGATTCTACTCTTAATCGTGCAACTGAGCTTAAAGCAATAAGTTCCAATTCCTATTGAATTACATATGTGTGGAATGAAATATAAGTTTCTTTCGAAGAACCTTCATTGAAATATATGGAATTATACTTCCCACCAATCTCTATTCTCAACTAATTTTTCTTTGAACTAATACTTCTAATTAAATCTATATGTTTTTTATATCTACCAATGCTATATGGTCATCCTCTGCTTTGTTTCCATCTATAACAGTACATCTGGAAAAATAATCGATTGAGGTGAATGCATCTATAGAAGGAAAAGGAAAATAAAAAATGTACCTCTAGGCAATTCCCGAAGAATGAAGCATGTTCTAGATATTATAAATATGATTTGGGAACTCTTGAGGGTACCCAACATCCATCCAGAGACCTAATAAAATCAGAATCCATTGGAGAGTGCTGACTGAAAGAGAAAAAAATAAGTCCAAAGTGATTGGAAAAACATACGAAAGCATTCATCTTTGACGGCTCCATTTAAACAATAGGCCTTCCTTAGAGAAAAACCCACTTCTCATACAAATCCCACTCCCCACTATTTTTTTTAAAAATGAAACGTGTCACGACCCAATATCTCAGGTCATGATGACACCTACTAACACCCTTAAGTAGGTAAGTCAATCCCCTAAACCGGAACCAAAAGCAATAGTGTATCATGCAGAAGTAAAACATAAGGGAAGCAGGGAACAAAAATCAAAATAAAAGGGAGGAGATACACCAAGGAAATAAAGGAAAGAGATAGACAACAATTTTAATATACAAAACATCGCCAAGATGTGGTATCAGTCGTTAGTCGAGCTTCTAATCAAAATATGAGTACAAGGAAAATACAAATATATATAGAACCGTCTCTTAATGCAAAATAAAGACTTATCCTAGGAAAAATGTAATACCCCATAACTAGAAAGAACTAAAAATGAATTTAAAAAGAGGAAATAGTCATTTTTGGAAAGTATAAAAATCTGAAATTTTTTAAGTGTGTTAAAGTTGAGTTTTTGGTCAATTTCAAACGACCATAACTTCTAGCTCAGGATGAGTTAGGTGTGTTTTCAGATATTGTAGGAAATATCTTGGAATAATTATTCGAACGCCGCTGAGTTTACGCAATTACGAGTTCGTATGAGTGAGATATGCCCATTCGAAGAAGAAATGTCTAATCCGGATTTTAGAAGGGTAGTTTGGTCTTTCCTTACCCTTTTATTTTAATTCGTTTTTGGTAATTACTTAGGGGTATAAACTGAACTTGGTCAGTTTCCGCTTTGGAGAAATTGAGTTAGGGTTTTAGAGAAGAGAAAAGAATAGGAGAAAAGAGAAAGAGAACCAAGGAAATCGTCAAGTTCTTGAAGCTAAGATCGTGGATTTCGTCAAGGGGTGATCCCTACGAGGTATGTGAGATCACATAGCATTGGGTCCATTCACCCACGCACCAATCATGTTTAATTCAGCAATTTTCGTCCTAAAAGAGTTAAAATTTGATGTTCCTGAGTTGTATTCTTGAATAAGTTTCGTTCTTGGATTTGGGATGATATTGAGGAGTTCTTGAGAGACTAATGTTGATTATTCGAGTTGCTTTGAGTTAGATTCTTGTGTATATGTTTTGGGTACTTGAATCTAAAATGAATTTGAGAAAAAAAATCGGAATTAATTGATTTAAGATCAGAAAACGAGTTGAAAAATTCATCAGATGCACTTGGGGAAGGACAAGCGCGTCGTGTCCCCATAGCGCCAGAGTGGCTGGGGAGGCGCGCCTGTAGTGCGCCAGAAAGGAGCCCCAGTAAGTTGGGGCTGGCGTAGTGCCCCCGGGATGCGCCCAAATCATCGGTTTTCATAAGTTTTTCGTTGTTTAGCCTATTTAAGTCCTTCTAAAGTGAACTAACACTTTCCATTGATTCTAGCTACTCTAAATGACTTCTAAACATCTAAAAATCATCCAGAAACCTGAATCATAACCTTGAATCCATAAATTCAAATTCAAGGAAAGTTAAGAGACAAGTCTAGGAAGTTTTTAGAGTCTTTTCAAGAAGTCTTTTGCAAATGCTTTTAACTTTGTTTTAAGACTTAAAGTTCAAGTTGAGTAAAGAGTAAAGGGTAAAGTTTGAAGTTCATTTCTTCAAAGAAGTATATGGGGACTATCTATTCCCAAAGAGTTTAAAATGTTTTCACATTTAAATAAGAAAGGAAACTGAGATTTCCAAAGAGCCTTTGAGCTAGTTTTCTGAAAAGAGTAATCGCTTTCTAAATAAAGCAAGCGAGGAAACTTTGATTTCCAAGGTAGCCTTTGAGCTAAATTTTTGAGCAATAATCTCAAATCACAGAAAGAAGTATGTTTTTAAACATAAGATCTAGTATCATATTTTGGGAGTAGTATTGAGTATCGATATGGGGGAGAGTTCAGACAACTCACAACCCCCATAAACCATGTAGCCACCATGTGTAGAAAAGGATCATACATTTTAGATGATTCCTTAGTGATTTTTAGCATAGACTAGTGGATCCACTTAGTAGTTCAGGTTCTATACCCTCGTCAAGGTATAGTATGGCCCTGGCAGCGTGAGGCAAAATGTTGTATCATCACAATAGCTCTTAAAGGATGGTTGTCGGTTAGAAAAACTCCCACAGAAGTAATTGTATTCTTATATACACAGTTTATTGTATTTTTACATACATTTCAGAGTTATATGTATCTTTGTATACACACAGAGTTAACATCATGTTTTAAACAACTTTTCTTTATATTGCAATTGTTTTAAACTTCTTTATATTGAAATGAGTTCAATTATGTTGAGTTGAGTTGAGCCAGGTAAGTTCTTTAGTTCCTTTCAAGATTATGTCTTGTTTTAGAATTCCCCTCGCATATTCGTACCTTCAATGTACTGATGTCATTTGGCCTGCATCTTATTATGATGCAAACAGAGGTAACTAGGATCGGCATCCAGCGCACCGTTGATCCAGTTGAGCATTTTAGAGTCTTGTGGTGAGCCTCCTCGCTTTTCGAAGGATCCCTTTTATTGCTTTCAGTATTATTATCAGTTCATTAGGATGTCGTGGGGCATTTAACGACATCCATCTCAGTTGTTTTGGAGGCTTCATAGATAGTCAGTCAGATGTTAGTTCATTCGCCATTATCTTGTTATTGGCTTATGTTCAGATTTGAGTTGCCATTTTGGCTACGTTAAATGTTTATTTTCTTAAAACATTTTGAGTTTAGTTTTGAGACATGTTAAGTTATCTTTTATTTGGATTCTCTTTCTTATGTCTAAGTCTTCCGTTGAGTAAGTAAGTCAGGCCAAGGGTTCACTTGGGGACAACAATGGTTCTCGAGTGCCAGCCACGTCCGGGGTGTAGGCTCGGGGAGTGACAAAAACTGAGGGAGATTGGAAACTTCAAACTTTAGGAGCTCACCCTAGTCTACGAATCCAAAAGCTGCTCCACACAAGGTATACCTCAATGGAGAGAACCCATACTATGATGTGTAGAGTGTAGAAGAATAGTATGAGTACCAACAAGTGGTACTCAGTAGGCATAGGTAGACTAAGCTCCAAAGATAAATCAACCATAAATTACAAGTAAAGAAAGTACAATACTAGTAGCTAAAGAACAGATATAACATAATTCAAGTAAAAAGAGACAAGGGAGTAGAATAAAATGAGCAACAGACCAAGACAAGGGAAATTATGTGGATAGACCAATAACCAAACTACTATAATGGTCCACTAAAGAAGCCAAAAAATAGGTGATACAACATCGGTAACCACTGCTACACCTCATAACAGCCTAGAGTCAAATCCATCTGGCCAAAACCAGAAGCACCAATTTGAGACAAGTCCAAACAAATTTTATAGATAACTATCAAATCGACATAAGATACAAAATTATATACTTAAACAATAACCTAACCGAACCCCCATAATCTTGAAAGGTACACAACAACAAACATAACCCAGCCAACCCCCCATCGACCAGTGGGTGCAAATAGCAATCAATTATAGTGGTTACCTACTTATGAGTATGTGTAATGCAATAGAAACAAACGGTGCCATACAACCAAGTATACACACCTATTTAAGATCACTTTACACTTCCCGCATACTTTTCCAAAATAATTATCATTGGAATATAACTTCTTCAAACTCTCAAAACTCATCAATCTATAAGTTAGGGTATACATCAACGCATATCTTTTGTATATGTTAGCTGCAACAATATTCACTTTGCCTTGATAATAATTAATCGCATAATGAAATGACTCAATAAATTATATCCATTTTTCATTCCTTTTATTAATATTTTTATAATTCTAATATGCTCCATAGCCTTATGATTGGTCCTAATCACACATTCCTTATGCCAAAAATAATGTTGCCAATTTGCTAAAGCTCTGAATGGGCAGAGAAATCCTTATTATTGGTAGAATATTGCAATTGAGCTCCGCTTAACTTTTCATTAAAGCAACCTAGGAGTTTCTTTCTTCCATCATGACCGCACTAATGCCCACTCCCCTAGCATCAAAATAAGTTTCAAACATCTTCTCAAAATTGGGAAGTTGAAGTAAAAATATGGAATTAAGTTTTTCCTTTAAGATCCTAAAGGTTTCCTCTTGTTTTATATTCCAAATGAAAGGTTATCATTATTGATGACCTTAATTAGGGGATCGGCTAGAGAATTAAAACCCCTCACAAACCTTCTAGTAGAACTTGCCAACACATGAAAGCTTCTAACATCACTAATGGACTTAGGGATTGGGATCGAATTCATGCTTTGCACCTTGGATTTGTAAGAAGTAGGAAATGATTTCCAAACTTCTTTATTTTTATCCAATGACGACGAAGAAGAAGATTTCACTTTTAATTCTTTTTCCTTTTGATTTCCCTCAACCTTGAGTGTCATTTGATAAGCTTTTATAAAGTAGGAAGACGATGCAAATATAATGGTTGCATTATATTTTTATTTAAGCCCGAGATAAATCTTCCACAAAACTCACATCTCCATCATTGACATTAGCTCAAAGCTTAACATGCTCTAGCTCCTCATAATACTCTTCCACAGTGTTGCTTTCTTGTTGAATATTGTAATACTTCTTGAGTGTATTTTGTTCATAGTTTTTACCCATAAATCTTTCATCTTTTCATGTCATTCAAACTTGTAGTAAAATTTGTATTCACCAAAGCATCTCTTTCAATTTGCTCCCATCATGTAGAAGCAAAAAACCCTCATGATGACTTATAGCATAATTATATATTTTTAACATCACTCAGATCGTTTAAAATATATTGCCTTTCAAGCTTCACTATATAATCAAGTCATTCATATGAGTCACTACTTCCTTTGAAAAATGGATGTGTAACCTTGATGTTGTTGAATTTTCAATGTTCATCATCATTCCTTCTATTCTATTCTTGTAATGACCCTAGTGGTCATATCTATGTTCTTGTGTGCTTTTACTATTTTGCCTCTTCCCATAGCTTCCTTGAAGATTTTGTGTGTTTCCGGATTGGGTGGGATGCTTATCGAGGTAGTCGGGAGAGTTTTGAGAAAGTTTTACCCTTTTAAAGGCTTTTGAAGTAAGAATTAACTTTAGTCAACATCCAGAGAATCAGATGTTGTATAAGATTTCTGACAGCTCCATCAGCTCTGAAAGGTCCATATTGGTCTAGTAAAATGGTTGGTTCTAATTCTGAGGACCTCGGTTTGAGTTTGTGTCGTTAGGCATTTTAGCTTTGAAGTCTTGGCCAAAGTTTGACTTCAGTCAACATTCTTGGTAAACACACTCGAATGAGAATTTCATTAGTGCGGTTAGCTTTGAAATATCAAGTTTTTTCTAGATCGACCTTTGGTTTCGATCTCGAGGTGTTTGGGATGGGTTTGTTGTCATACCCCATTTTAACTCACATCAAATAGTGTACAACACATTGATGATTCCTAAATTATTTAACTTAAGGAGTCACCACCTAAATATTTTTAAGGTAAATTAGGACACCTAAATATTTAACTAAGTAATGCTAAAATTAACTCCAATTAATGGTCTACTTAACTTATGTGATTAAAAATAAGGGTTATAGTTATTCTAAAGGGAAGGGATTAAGCATCATGCTTTTTTTTTTTTGATTAAAGGGTCATTCATGCTAGTTCAAACATACATCTTGATTTCATAAAAAAATTCCAACAAATCATGTTTTATTATATTAAAAGAAATGACAGTTTCTAGTTAATATAAAATTCTTGTTGAGAGATTAATCTAAACTAAGCCCTAAAACCATTCAAGTTAGATATAGATATGGTTAACATCCTTCCTTACGACATCCAACCAAAGAAATACATGATTTTATATATATAACTGATTAGCTGTAGAAAAAATGTAACTTCTGATAAAGAAATAATTTATGATGCTATAAGTTTAAATGCACGATTCATCAGCTTGCATTACGTGGGTATATTTAATAAACCACACATATACTCTAAGAAGACTACATATTGACGAAAGAAAAAAATGTTGACACTGACCTTTTGTCAAGCAGTGAACGCTGGTGAGGTTTCAGATCTACTAAAATCCGACTATACTCACAACAAAACAACACAATTAATCAAAAGAAAAGACATGCCAGTGTTTTTGAGATTTGGAGAGCAGATGCGATTCAAAAACTCAGTGTGCATAAAGGATGAACAGAGGCCAAATGTTTTAGGGTAAAGGAGTGGCTCAAAAACCTCAGAAAAAAACTTGAAAGTAGGCATTTATAGGTGAAATTGGGGTTCTTGAATTGTTGAGTAGGAATTTGAATTTCATATTTTGAAATTGGTCAAAGATAACCATTAAAGCTTGAACGCTGGGATTTTTTTATTTAATCGACAGTCTTCATGTGATTGACATAGCAATAACACGAAAATAGAGTGACAACCTTTGTCCATAGCTAAAGAGCATTGGAGTTTTGTTGAAAATTGAAGGGAATGAGTGAGAGAGGGAGGCTCTTGCGACTTGTGAATTATGAGGGACTTTGGGGGGGAGGGGGGGTGGGGGGATAGAAAAAACCCTAAACAATACAAAACAAAAAGGGTACTTTGGGTAGTTAAATGACGATAAAATGGGTAGTAGGGAATGTGAAGGGGGTTGATGGGTTGATGTTTGGACTGCTGCGTTTTGGCCCTTGTTTTTTAGGGTTGGTTTATTGATTTGGTTGTTATTTGGTAGCCATACTATTGAAGTATTTCTTGGGTCTTTTCATTCTTTAAATATATTCATTTGAGCTTCTAATTAAATAACTAGTGCAATATATTATTAGTATTAGAATTACTAATGTAAAAACATTTTTCCAATGATTTATATTTATTTAGTAAGTATGAAATCTGAAATAAAATGTCGACAATCAATTAAAATGAAATACAAGGTGATAGATGTGACTTTTTTAAGAAAAAATATATTTTATTAGTAATTCTAAAAATTTGACAACGATAGTATAATAATGATATTAATAATGATGGTACAAATAACATAATATTTTTTTAATAACTTAGAAGCTCAACCAAATGTAATTTGAAGAATGGAGGGTCAAAATTGGGTGTCGTTATCCCTCTTTGACCGGAGACGATGAAAGAGTTTTTTGGCAAAGAAGTTGACACTGTGGCAAATTTTCTTCCCGACCATCAGCATTGAAATGAAGTTTATGAAAATATGGGGAAAACTTAATGTGAAAACTCCTACATATCCCAAACTGCGAGACGTAGGTTGAGTAGAATTCGAGAGTAAATAATTGACCATTGGTAGTGAGTTTGATTTCCAACAAAATGCCCCAATTAACTGCTTCGATAAAGTTCTAAGTTGCATTATGTCTCTTGCTTTTGCATGTAAATTATGCTTCTTGTGAAGTCTAACATACCAATTAGAAGGGTTTAGTAAAAGATACATATTTACATAACTCAATTTTTCAAGAAATTTAAAAGATAACATGCATTTCTCCTATATATATTTTTAAAATAAATAAATGATAAGGCATTGTGAGATGTCTCATTAATGACAAATGTGCTTTTCAAGAAATTTTAAACATATCATGCAACTGATATGTAAATTTTAAAATAAATAAATAATTAAGGAATTGTGAGATGTCTCATTAAAGACAGATGGTTAAAATGTCTTATTAGAGGGCAGACTAACCCAATATTTCCTATTTGTGGGCAGACGAATCCGATATATTCTATTTTAGGGTGAATAAACCCAATGCATTCTACTTTAGGGTGGATACACCCAATGCATTCTATTTTAGGTTAGACAGACTCAATGTATCCTAGTTAAGAGTGGATGAACCCAACATGTCATATATTGGGGTTGACAAACCCATTATGTCCTATTTTAGGGTGGACGAACCAAATATGTCCTATATTATGGTAGACGAAACCAATATGTCCTATTTTAGGTGGATGAATCCAATATACTCTATTTTAGGGTGGACAAACCCAATGTATCCTATTTTAGGGTTGACAAACCCAGAATATCCTATTTGAGTGTTGACTTACCCGATATGTCATAATTTATGTTGGAGTTACCTGATATATCTTATTTTAGGGTGGATTAACCCAATATATCCTATTTTAGCGTGGAAGAACTTGTTATGTTGCTGACTTAGAAATATAAAAAATGATGCTATGCAATGGACTTGGTGTGACTTCTTTGCAGCAACGAACATGGATAATCTAATATGGAGAGTCTGTTGTAGTGCCTTTGCAGTATTTTTTAGAATCCTTGGCAATATTTATATATCCAAGGTGCGGTGCATTTTGTAGTAGAAAACATTAATTTTGCAGTATTTTGTATTAGTTCATATGGTGTCCAAAATTTAGGAGCTTCAACTTCGATTAACATTTGATGCATATAAAATCTTGCGCTCAAAGAAAATTGTGTATTTCAAATTTGATTCTTGTTGCTGTTGCACAATCTGAACCTTGCAATTCTTGGCTTGATGTTGAGCTTTGTGGTGTTATTGTTCAAGGATAACAAAAATTGGCCTCTGCATTACTCATAGAAAAAAATGTAAGTATCAAAGAAAATTATTACCTTTCATTGAACCATGAAGCTTTTGCATTGAATCTCATTTTTTGTTGCTTTGACATTGAAGCAATTTCATGATGCAAATATTCATTGCGATCTTAACTTCTATTTTTACGAATAATTAAGGTTATCTGCAAAGCTGTACTAGTCTTGCTTTTGGGGGAAATGTAATTTTTATTATATTATGTCCTGACCCATTTTTTGAATCACGATGACACCTACTATAACCCACCAGTAGGTAAGACAACTCATAACCTAGAACAACAAGTAATAATGATTATAAAGGTAGAACATTGTAGAAGCAGTAAATTAACATCAAAACTAGAATAATAGGCAGAAGCAAACTACAAATATATACAATAGATCCCCCTAGAACCTGGAAGTCATAAGTACGAAGCTATCTAAATAAAATAGTACAAGTCCAAAAAGTGGAAAGACAAAGCTTGTCTCAAAATGCAAAACACTAGCTACACAATATACATAAGGAGACAATTAAGTCTAGGATGCCATGTGCCCACCCTCACTTACGATCAACAGCTGCAACAAGCTCAAATGATTACAACTGATAACTAGTGCTCGGACCAGCATCACGAAATAGATGCATAGTGTAGCATGAGTACCAACAACATGTACTCAGTAGGAATCATAGGATGATGGAGAAAGAAAGGTAAAGACAATATAAAAAGATATAATATAGAAATAAATAGAGGTCAAAGATGGATAAAAGAAAAGCACACGACCGTTCAAAAATATAAAGAACTGTACAACTAAATTAAACATAACTCAACCCCATAAGCCTAGAAGGTACAATCATACGCAAGGTTAGGTTAGACCAGGATGGTCCATAAGCCCAATAAGTACACAAAATGGCTAAAACTACTAAGAATGAAGTACGCTGAGTACATATCCAAGAAGCATAACCCAGGCCTGTAACCACAAGTAACCAATAAGGGTTGCCAAACAAAATAGTATAATCCCGGGGGCATGTCGACTCCAAAGTAGATAAGATCAAACATTTAATCTATGAAAAAGGGGTTGAGCTAAATAGTATATATCATGGACCTTTCACCACGGATGGAACTCCCAAGAGCGTGTAGACTTAGAAAAGGATAAGACCAAACGTATAATCACACCCAAAGAGTAACCTCTCAAGGGTGTCAAACCATTAAAGGATCTCATATCAACAATCATACCTACCACCATTGAATGATGTCCACTCAGAAGTAATCAATACAACACTCCAAGCTCGAATTAATTCCAATCTCAAGTCCCCCCAGTAAAGTCTAAAACCTCAAATATTACACCCAAGGTTGTAGAGTGAAGGAGAATGTATAAAAGATCGTTAAAACTTGGTCAACGCCTAAACTAAGGCTCATTCTATCACACTCAAGTATGTTACACCAGTCTACAAGGAGCTAATCCATTTAGATCAGTGTCGAAGTAACAACCACGCCTAAAGTATCCAAATATTCTGAATCTATTGCAAGAACTAGTCTAAGCCTAGACTAAGGCCAAATATGCTCAAACATACAACAACATTAACAAACAAGTCTAACCATCAGATGAGGATGATCGCATAACCCAACTAGCTTTATTAACCCCTGAATTTAGTGAATCAAGCCTAAAACATGGTTTCTTAACAATGTAGAATGATCAACTAGGTACCCAACCCCAATTCAACATGAACTTACACACTTAAACTCAATCTAGAGGAAGGAAAGCCGTATCATACATTAAGGCAGACCGAGCGCGCTCCAAATCAAATTTTCAGAGTTTTTCCTTTCTGTACAACCTCAGAACATTGCCACACTATCAAAAATATAATCACTATGTTAATACGGTCGTTACACCAAAAGTAATTTAAATAGAAATGGACCAATTTTGGAGTCAAAATGGAAATTGTGGGACCTACACTAAAATTTCTTGAAATGACTCTATGAAAAGGTCAATTTTAGCACCCTAATTAGATAATGCATTAAAATTCACCATTAAGGAAAAATGGTTAGGCTAAAGTAGCCTAGAAAAAAGGTAATTTACCTCCAATGATTCTTCCCTGACACTCCCCAACCACTCAACCATGTAGACTCAAGATTCACGAACACAAAAGACTTTGAATCACTGAATTTGGAACTCTATCGGAGGACAAATCACAATTTGAAGTTATGAACCCCTTGTTGATCAAGCTTGGCCTTTTAAATAAAGATTAGACCAATTAAATCTTCGCGAACATAGACAGAGGGGCCAAAAAATATGAAGGCTTGACAAGATTTCCTTTGTGAATGTGGAAAAAGATCCCACGAATGTGAAGGCAAGAGAAAAAGGGTGTCGTCGAACACGACATAGTCCTCATGAATGCGAAGAGAGGGGGCCAACCCTTTGTGGATACAACATGGGCCTCACGAACACGGTGACCAGATCTTCTGGTCTCCATGAACGTGACCCAATGATCGGAAACGCAAAGGTCAATATTGGCCTGCACCAGCTGATGCATATCAGCTGGTTTTAGGAACTTTAAAAACTCCGATTAGGTGTTTAAAATTTGTTTGGAACCTATGCATGCAAAGGAGATATACAAACCGATAAAATTCAATATTCCGGACTCAACCGAGATGTTGAAACTTTCTTCTAAGGTCATCTCTACAAAAGTGGGTCCGACACCCAAACTCTATTTTAGCTGAAATCCATAAGTAAGCTTGGAATTAGAGTAGAAGCCTCGAGATTCTCATGAAGGGTTATAGACAAAACACAATATTTTAGAGCTAACTACGCTGAAAGAATTCTCATCTAGGCACATTTACCTAGAATGTTGATTAAGTTCAAACTTTGGCCAAAACTTAAAAGTCAAAAGTCCCAACCACACAAACTCGCACCAAAAGCTTTGGGAGCCTTTCTGACCATGCCACAATACTAAAATGACCCTTCCGGAGTTGATAAAACCTCTAAAGTTAGATTCTGAGGGTTTCTTTCTAAACCCTTGATCAAAATCAACCATATA
The DNA here is from genome assembly GCA_029582445.1 of Solanum paucissectum. NCBI lineage: Eukaryota > Viridiplantae > Streptophyta > Magnoliopsida > Solanales > Solanaceae > Solanum > Solanum paucissectum. The sequence goes on from JAJONZ010025826.1 coordinate 14,319, forward strand.
AGGTTCAAAAGCTCAAAAACATAAAAAATCGCATAAAACAAAATAAATGACTAGGTGATTGTACTGTCAGTCCCAGTGCTATAGAATTCCCTAAACAATGAATAGAAAGCATTAACATAGAAGTGACATGGAGGATCATTACAACATACACTACTAAAAGGACTTTTAGCCATAAAAGTAAGGGTCACAACGTACCTCAACGTTCAAACAAGTCGAGAAACTTCTCTTGCATCTCATGATCTGTCGTATAGGTAACCTCCTCGATAAGAACTTACTTGTAATGGACCTTCACCACAAGAATGGCTCAGTAATGCAACAACCACACATCTATGGTTAGAATATCAACTAGCTCCTCCACAAAATTCAAACGATCATCCAACTCAACCACATCATATTGGAGCACATGAGACTCATCAGGAACATACTGGCACAAAATCAAAACATGGAAACTGGGTGAATAGTTGAAAATGTTGGAGGAAGAGCCAACTCATAAGCAACCTTACCAATTGTCCAGAGGATCTAAAAAGGCCCAATATACCTGGGGCTAAGATATCCCTACCTCCGTAGTCTCATCACGTGTAAGACACTATAACTTGGAAAGGAAAAAGTTTGCTTAAAATGTAGCTATGTGTTAAAAAAAAATTGATGGAAGCCCTGATGGGGACGTCAGACCTTTTGACGGACTGTTAGTGGGCCTGACACATATGTAGAAATTTCAGGTGTTGAGATGATGACATGTAACGAGCAGTCAACCTCTTCACAAGTATTCAATAGTAGCATCACACCAACAAGAGTTGGGCATATGTTTCAAATCTTGATGACAACCTGACTGTGGTGGACCGTCACACTCGTGACGGGACGTTATGACCTTTGTTAAACACACTTGGGGTTTTGTGTTTTTTATTAATTAAGGGTATTTTGGACTTTTCCCATCCCCTCTAAGCCTAAATCCCGACCCTTTTACACCTCATTAAGGTCTTAACAGTGTTAAACAGCCTTTTTATGTTCTTTAACACTTAAAATCAATAAAGTAAGGTTTCAAGAGGAGAAAAAATCCAGGGTTTCGAGCATTCTTTAAGTTTCCATAAATTTAGCTAAGAATTTTGATCTTCCAAAGTATGTAAGACTATCATAGTATTGGACTAGTTCGTCCTCACGCTCTACATCTGCTTTGAAATTAGTAAAAGAGTAATACATGGATTTTATCCTTGATTTCGAGAATTCTTGATATGAGTAGTATCACTGAATTCCGAATTCCTATTCGTAATTGTTGAGTTGTTGTATTTCATGTATTAGATTCTGGAGTTGATTGTTCATGTCTATTTTCTAGCAGTAACCTTATTATTGAGTTATTTATTAAGAAATCCTTTTAACCAATCATTGTATTGAATTAATTTCTGCAAAAAGTAAATAAGAGTTTTGAGTAGATCCTAAAGAGATGTTTTGAGAGAGAGTATAAGGGAACTAAGTATTTCCCAAAGGTATCATTTTTACAGTGAGAAAAGAGAAACTTTGATTTTAAATGAGTTTATGAGTTCAAAGATACTTTAGAGCATTACCTCTTTTAAGAGGGTATTTTGATTTATTACCTCAAAACAGACAAAGGTATGTTTTATATATTTGAGCATGAGAATATATTTATTTGGATTAGTATTGAGAACCGATATGGGGATGTGTTCAGACAACTCAAAATCCCCATAAACCATGTCTACAAACATTGGTAAAGAATCATACTTTTTGGATGAATTCTTATTTCTTAGTGGATCCACTTAGTTGAGAGGTTCTATACCCCAACACCGTATAGAAAGTTCTGGCAGTATGGGCGAGATATTGTATCATCATGTCACTCATATTGATGGTTGTCGGTTAGAGAATCTCCCAATAGAGTTAAAGTGTATTTTAATATATCACTTATTATGTTGAGTTCAGAGATGATTAAGTATTTTGTAAAGCTTTAAATTATTTAACTCTTTTGTTTCTTCACATCTGACTTTAGTATATTTTATAATTGCAGTCCTTTCATTCAAATATCCACTTCAGCTATATAACATACACATTCATTCAATGTACTGCTGTCATTTGTCCTGCACATTTTAATGATACAAATACAAGTGTAAAGGTTTATAAACAACCGCTTGGTTGAGATCACTCTACACTCCAGCTATCTTTTGGTAAGCCTCCTTGCATTCTGGAGGACTTCATATTTACTTTCTAATTATGTAGTTTTGAGATGTTGTGGGTCTTGTCCCGACATCCTTCTTTAATAGTAAAGGCTTCATAAATATATAAAGTCAAGGTGACTTTCAGTATTTACTCTCTTTGATTTTTTTTTACATACTATAAGTATTGCTATTGAGTATTTTCCTAATTTAATGAGATGAGTATTTGAGTTTAACCAATTTAATTCTGTTGAGCGTATCATTGCATGTGCAAGTCTTTGACTAAGTAGCCATCTAGGACAAGGGTTCGCTTTGGGACCAACAATGGTTTTCAAGTGTCGGGCATGTCTAGGGTGTAGGCTTGGAGCCGTACAAACTTGATATCAGAACATTGAGTTTGAGAGTCCAAGGGTGTATATGAAGACATGTCTAGTAGAGTCCTTATCATTATTGTGAAGCCCTCCACATCTATAATGAGGAAGCTACGATATTTTTAGAAAGTTTTACTTTCTTCTTACTCCTGTTTGTACGATATAGTTCAACTATAAAAGTTTCTTCTAACTCATGCTTATGCGTCTATTTCAGATTATTCCTCCATAAAGACCTGTTTGAGGATGTACTGCTAGGAGGAAAGCCAATTCTCAAGGTCAAGAAGATCCGAATGGACCAAAAGTGCAACCCCCTCAAGGAGATGTCAAATATGCTAAGTTCAGGAATTCTATTCAGATGTTGACTCGGGTTGTGGCAAATCAAGTTGGTCAATAAGGAGTGGGTCATCAATATGTGGTTGATATGTCCAAAATTTGTGAGTTTTTGAAGATGAATCCCAGAGTTCACAGGGTCGAAGATCATTAGGATCTGGAAAATTTGTGAAGAACTTCAGAAAGTGTTTGAGGTCGTGCATGTTGCTGATGTAGAATGTGTGGAGTTAGCACCATATCAGCTCAAAGGTGTATTTAAGATATGGTTTGAGAACAGAAAGAAGAACAAAGTAGAGGGAGCACCACTTTTGAGCTAGGCTTTATTTGAGAATGCTTTCTTCGACGTGTCTTTCCCCAGGATCTGTGGGAAGCTAAGGTGAGGTGTTCTTAAATATAAAATAGGAAGTTATGAGTGTGCAGTAGTACAACCTCAAGTTTACTGAGCTACCCCGCTATTCTCCAGAGATGGTGGTAGATATGAGGAGCAGGATGAGTTTGTTCATGATCAGAATTTCCCGCCATAAGTGTAAATAAGGGAAGGCAACTATGCTGATACGGGATATGGATATAGCTAGACATATAATTCATATGCAAAAGGTGGAGGAGGATAAGCTGAAGGATAAGGAAAAGTAATTAAGTAAGAGGACTAGGACAACAAACCATGTGTTTGGCCAGTAGAAGACCAAAAATGGGAATCAATCCTCCTTTCAACAGAGGTTATCTTGACCTATTCCATCATCAGCTAGTGTTCCTGCACCCTGAAATATGAATGATCACCGAAACTAGGATTCTTAAAATTTATGATCTTAGAGTTCTCAGTCTCAGGGAAGTATAACACAAGAGTTGTGGAGCCCACCTTGTGCTAAGTATGGTAGGACCTATTGAGAAGAGTGTCTTGATGGCACAAATGGTTGTTTTAAGTGTGGTGAAATGGGAAACTTTCTGAGAGATTACCCAAAGGGGAGGCACGGTAATGGCAACAATAGAGCCCAATCTTCTTCAACGGCTCCAGTGGACAGAGCTGCCCCGAGAGGAGCTACTTAAGGGAAAGGCGGAAAAGAAAACCATCTGTATGCTATGGATAGTCGTTAGGATCAGGAGAACTCGCCAGATGTTGTCACTAGTATGATTAAATTCTTTTATACTGATGTTTATGTCCTACTTGATCCAGGTGCGCGTTTGTCCTTTTGAATCCTTATGTAGCCATGAGGTTTGACATTTCTCTCGAACAACTTCCGGAGCCTTCAGTGTTTCCACACTTGTCGATAAGTCTATTCTAGCAGAAAGAGTCTATCATGATTTTACCATATCTATCTATAACAAAGACACCATGGGTGACTTAGTTAAGTTAGACATGATGGATTTTGATGTTATTCCAAGTATGAACTATCTTGATCCTTGTATAATAGCTCCAGTTGAGTTAAACGGGAAGTTGAGAGATCCTCTTGATAAGGGTGTCATCTGACCAAGTGTCTCACATTAGGGAGCTCCAATCTTATTCGTGGGAAAGAAAGATGGTTCCCTTAGGATGTGTATCACTTATAGCCAGTTAAAAAAGGTCACCATAAAGAATAAGTATCCCCTTACGAGAATTGATGACCTTTTCGACCAATTTCAGGGTGCCACTTATTTCTCTATGATAGACCTCATATCTAGCTATCATCAGTTAAAGTGACATCCCAAAGATAGATTCGAGGACCTATTATGGTCATTATGACTTCCTTGTTATGTCCTTTAGTTTGACTAATACTTTTGTTGCATTCATGGATCTTATTAACATAATATTTAAGTCGTATGTAGACATGTTTGTTATGTTGCTCATTGATGACATATTGCTTTATTCGAGGAATAAGGAGGACTATGCTAGTAATATTAGAATAGTCTTCCAAACTGTTAAGATCAAGAGTTATATGACAAGATTTCTAAATATGAGTTCTGGCTTTAATCTGTGGCGTTGTTTGGCCATATTGTGTTAAGTGAAGGAGATTCCTGGGGTTGGCTGGTTACTGCAAAAAAAATGTTGAGGGGTTTTCATCTATTTCATCCCTATTGACTAAGTTGACTCAGAATAAAACTAAGTTTCAATGGTTTGAAGTTTGTGAGCAAAGCTTTTAGGACTGAAAACTCGGTTAACTACAACTCCAGTGTTGACTCTACTAGAGGGTACAAAGGGTTTTTTCGCTTATTGTGATGCGTCCAGAGTTGAACTTTGTTTTGTACTGATGTAGAATGATAAGGCTATAGCCTATGCCTCTAGAAATCTTAAGATTCACGAGAGGAACTACCCGAATCATGATCTCGAGTTGGCAGAAGTGTTTTTTGCTTTCAAAATATGGCATCGCTATGACTACTAAATTCATGTAGATGTGTTCACAAACCACAAGAGCCTTCAGTGCGTTTTCACTCAGAAAGAAATAAATCTTCATGAAAGGAGGCGGTTAAAGCTACTTAAGAATTATGATATGAGTATCCTCTAGCATCCAAGTAAAGCGAATGTTATTATTGATGCCTTGAGCAAGTTGTCAATGGGTAGTAATGATCATGTTGAGGAAGGAAATAAAGAATTAGCTAAGGAAGTGCACCTACTTGCACATTTGAGTGTTCAATTATTAGACTCCAACAAGGGTGGAAATGTTGTCATGAATGGAGTTGAGTTGTCATTAGCTGCAGAGGTAAAGGAGAAGCAATACAAATAACCTATTTTGCTTGAGTTGAAGGCAGATGTGCATAAGCAAAAAGTGATGGCTTTTGCACAAGGGGAGATAGTGTGTTGATATATGAAGTAACATTATGTGTTCTGATGGTGGATTAGATCCAAGAGAGGATCATGGAAGAAGCTGATACTTCTAGATATTCAATTTATTTGGGTTCCAAAATGATGTACCGAGACTTGAGAGAAGTATATCGGTGGAATAGTATGAAGAGGTGTTTTACTTATTTTGTTGCTAAGTGCCCAAATTTCCAACAAGTCAAGGTTGAACACAGAAGACCATGTGGTGTGGCTCAGAACATAGCAATTCTGGAATGAAAGTTAAAGATGATTAATATGGACTTCATTAATGGCTTACCACGATCTCACAGGCAACATGATTCGATTTGGGTGATTGTAGATATGAATACTAAGTTAGCCCATTTCTTGCCGGTAATGACTTTTATTTCAACAGAGGAGTATGATGGTTTGTACATTCGTGAAATAGTTTGATTTCATGGAGTTACCTTGTCCATAATCTCAGATAGTGGTGCTCAGCTTACCGTTCAGTTTTAAAAGTCATTTAAGAAAGGTTTGGGGTCGAAGGTAAACCTTAGTACTGCTTTTCATCCTCAAATAAATGATCAACCCGAGCGCACTATTCAGACCTTAGAAGATATGTTGAGAGAATCTATATGGGACTTCAAAGGGAATATGGGTGACCACTTGGCATATAATAATAGTTATCAGTCTAGCATTCAAATGGCTCCGTGTGAGGCTCTTTATGGGCAAAGGTGTAGATCTCTCATTAGCTAGTTTGAGGTTGTTGAAGCCGAGTTGATAGGGCCATACTTAGTTCATTAATCCATGGAGATGGTGACGATAATTCTAGAGAGGTTGAAAATAACACAGAGTCGTGATAAATCCTATACATATGTTAGAATAAGCGAGTTGAAGTTTGAAGTTGATGATTGGGTGTATTTGGAAGTTTCACCCATGAAGGGTATTATCAGGTTTGGTAAGAAGGGGATGCTTAGTCCCCGAAATATTGGCCCTTACAGGATATCCAAGAGGTTTGGTAATGTAGCTTATGAGTTAGAGCTACCATCTGTGTTAGCAGCCATTCATTTGGTATTTCACATTTCTATGTTGAAGCAGTGTTTAGGTTATCCTTCCACTACAACATTTTAGGCATAACACCACAATAAATCTTGACAACATTTGTAAAGTGTTGCCTTAAATAATTTTTGATACGCTTTTAAAGTATAGCCTTAATTTTTTAGCTCTTACGCACGACAATATTGGCAACGCTTGTAAAGCGTGATTTTTAGTGGTATAGGCTACATTTTGTAAGCTTTGCCACATCAGGATATAATTGGCAACACCTATTTACACATATAACTACACTTTTAAAGTGTATCATCTTTATCATTTTAAAAACAACACTTTACAAGTGCGTCCTTATATATTTCCTCAAATTTTCACTAAAATCTTGAACTCCCTCCAATATATTTAACACTCCCTCTAGTTTCTAATTGACCAAAAGAAACCCTTGTAAAAGTTTTTGTTTGCCCCAAACTGAAAATTTATTTTTGCCCCAAATTAGGAAACTCTAGTACTATTTTCTATTCCCAAATCACTGTTCTAGCAAATTAGTGCCGAAATCACAAGGAGCTTCAATGAAGTTTCTGCTCAAATTTCTCACTGCTTTTCTGCAAAAGATTTTGTTGTTGGTTTGTGCAAATGATTTTGTCTGACAGAACAATCCATTTCTCTGATACTAATTCAAGGAATAGGAGTTTGCTTATTCTCTCAATCATCTATACTCTTTGCTTATTCAATTTCCTATAATTATCATCTGGGTATGTTATCAAAGATATTTTAACTTGAAAAAACTGATTTTTTCGTACCTGCTTCATATTTTGAGAGATTGTTTGAACATTTACTTGTTACTGCATAAGGATTTGTTTGCGTGTTCATTTTTTTTTTTCAATTGATTTGTTGCGACAATGTTGAATGTGTTAAAAACTGAGCCATTAATTGTTCCCTTTCAACTTTGTTCACTTTTTTCTTTTTCATCTGTAAGTTGTGATTTCTGATAAAATGGGAAAGAATCTTTACTAATCTGGAGGTTAGATAAGGTAATATGGGCAGGAATCTGCACTCTCGATTGGCTAATCAAAGTCAAAGCGGACAGCTTGTTTTGAATGGTTCACCAATATATCCCGTCGGTTCATCAAAATCATAGACGTGATATACACCATGCTCATGTATACATACCCATAATTCTTTCACAAATTTTTAGACCCTTTAGGTCCACTTTTGGTTGCTAACACGGACGAGGTGAACATTTGCTCCTTTTGTTTTTCTTATAGTGCCAGCATGTGTTGATTTATGGTCCTCAACATACAACAGATTTAACTCGAAAATTCACCAGGAAACACGAATCAAATCAACAAAAAACTTCAACAACACAACCATCAAGAACTCAACGAATTTTCAACAATGTTCTTCAAGAACTCACTATCTTTGCATTCAAATAACCTAAATTCGCTGAATTGAAACAAGATTGGCGTGTGGGTAAACTAACCCAACACTATGTGATCTAACATACCTTGTAGGGATCACCCCTGACGAAATCCACAAGCAATTCTTGAACGTTCTTGACAAATCTTGAACTTCCTTCTCTTTTCTCATCTTTTCTCTTTTCTCCAAGCCCTAGCGTGAACTCAACTTTTTCTAAACTGACTAAAATATGATTTTTACCCCAATTAACTCTTAAAAACGAATCAGAATAATAAGGTAAGGAAAAGACTGAAGTACCCTTCAAAAATCCGGTTTTAGACTTTCCTTATTTGAACAACCCAACTTCCAAAGGGAATAACTCACTCATATGAACTCGGAATCGCGCAAATTCGGCGGCGTTGGAAAGATCATTCCAAGGGATTCCCAACCATATATGGAACTACACCTAACTCATCCTGAGCTAGGAGTTATAGCCATTTGAAGCTGACCAAAAACTCACTTTTCTTAACTTAAACAATATTTTTCAAATTTTAATTCTTTCCAAAAATGACTATTTCCAATTATAAGCTTCTTTCTAGTTATTTCAAATTGTGAGATGTTACAATATCTCCCCCTTGGGAACATTCTTCCTCGAATGAGATTACTCTTACTAGGCTAAGGGTGTAACATCAATCATTCAGTTCAATCACCCAATCACACCACTATACTTCCTTCTGTGGAATCCATTAATCGGACTCCTAATCATGCCAATCTAATCACCTCTTGTGTTAACTCTTTCTTACCTTCCTCAAAATGGGTGGAACAACCCATAAATAATCTATTCAAGGCATCAGAAACAACACTAGTCTTACCTGGGTGATAAAGAATGCCCATGTCATAATCTTTGAGTAACTCCAAGTACTCTATGTGTTTGAGATTAAGCTCTTTCTGACTAAACACATACTGAAAACTCTGGTGATCGGTGAACACTTCCGCATGAACACCATATAGATAATGACGCCATATTTTCAACGCAAAACTACGGCAACCAACTCTAGATCACAGGCTGGGTGATTCTTCTCATGAACTTTCAACCGCTATTTCAACTCTTTCAACTTTTACAATTTTGCTGGTGTCATTCTATATGTCGGAATAGAGATATGACGAGTATCTAGAATGATGTCTATGTCGAAGTCTATTTCTCTCTCAGGAGGGACTTCGGGAAGATCATCTGGGAAGACTTCTGGGAACTCTTCTACTACTGAGACAGAAACTGACTGAATAAGAGGTATCTCAACATTTGAGTCATTAACTCGAACTAAATGATATACACACCCCTTAGAAACTAACTTTCTTGCCTTAATGTACGAAATGAAACGACATTTAGGCACTGCTGAACTACTATTTAACTCTATGACTTGCTTACTCGAAAAATGAAACTTGACTACTCGAATTTTACATTTAACTGAGGCATAACAGGCGTGAAGCCAGTCCATACCAAGAATGACATCAAAGCCTACCATGTCTAACTGAATTAAATCAGCCATGGTACTCTTGTGATAGATGGAAACGGGACAATCACGATAGACTCTCTCTCTGCTAAAATAAACTCACGAATCCTCGAAGTGTCAGCCCCTTCTTGTCGAGCTCCTCTCTACTTCCCAGCTTGGTTGGTTAGAACTTGACTGAGCATCCTTATAGCCTCTCTGAACTCAGCATTGGTGACTTCTTCTTGAGGTTGCACTTCAGGTGCATTGGGTAACTCTTGTTCCTCAACATTCCTCCTAGCTTGACGACCTCTGACTGCTATTTGTGGAGGCATGGTTGTCTGAAACACGCAAAAGCACGAATTAGAGGGAAACTTTTTAGAGATAAACTCTAACGCACAAAATGAGTATGAAAGAAATGAGGAATTTCCTAAATGTTGCAGCCTCCTAATTATAGATGTCACGCATTTCACACCGATAAATAGGACTCTACAGACACAGCTTCATAGACTCTCTAGGACTCTTGAACTCTGGACTCTGTTACCAAGTTTGTCACTCCCCGAGCCTACACCCTGGACGTGGCCAGCACTCGAAGACCATTGTTGGCCTCAAGAGAACCCTTGGCCTGGCTTACTTAACTCAGCGGAAGACTATATGCATATTTATAATGATCAAACACTATAAATGTACTTTCAAAGAATAAATTGAACTCATAATGTTTTAAAAATAAACATTTAACTTAGCCAAAATGGCAACTCAACTCTGAACATTAGTTAATAGATAGTAAAGACAAATGACTAACTCACTGTCTATCTATGAAGCCTCTAATTACTGAGATGGATGTCGGGACAGGCCCACGATATCCTAATGAACTATATAATACTGAAAGTAAACAAAAGAGATCCTCTGGAATGCAAAGAGGCTCACCAACAGACTCTGGACTGCTCTCTGGATCAACGATGCGCTAAATGCCGATCCTAGTTACCTGCGTCTGCATCATAATACGATGTAGGCCAACTGACATCAGTACATTGAATGTACGAGTATGCGAGTTGGAATGCTAAAACAGATATAGGCTTGAAAGGATTCTGAAAGAAACACTTACCTTGGCTCTTCTCAACTCATGAATACTAAACTGAACTCATTTCATTATAAAGAAAAAGAAAACTGTTTAAAACATGTTGTCAATACATAATCATAATATCATAAACAGACAAACCATGCTCCCTCTCAAAGTATACTTGTGTAATGCATGAATGAAGTCCCATACCCACATTCACACTAAGCAGAACCCCTTGAGGAACCATGCTACTACTGTTGTGGGAGTTTCTCTAACTGACAACTATCACTTAAGAACTATAGTGATGATACATCTCTTTACCTCGCGCTGCCGAGGACCATCATATACCTTGCCGTGATATATGAAGCTAACTTCATTAAGTGGATCCACTAGTCTGTTGTGAAAAAGGTTCATCTAGAAAGTATGAACCTTTTCTACCCATAATGGTTACATGGTTTATGGGGGTTGTGGGTTATCTGAACTGTCCCCCATATAGGTGCTCAATACTACTCCCAAAATTATACTTAGTTCTTTATGTTTAAAAACATACTTCTTCTGTGATTTGAGATTAGTTCTCCTCTTGGTTAATTATGAAAGCATTTACTCTTTTGTGAAAACTAGCCCGAAGGCTCTTTGAAAATTGAGGTTTTCTTTCTTATTTAAATGTGACAAACATTTAAAAACATCTTTGGGAATACTTAGTTCCCTAATATCTTTTGAGAAATGAACTCAAACTCTTTACTCTTTGCTTAACTTGAAAACTTGAGTCTTAAAATGAATTTAAAACATTGTTAAAGACTCTTGAAAACTTTAAGAAACTTTGCTTTGACTTACTCCTTAACTTCTAGACTTGACTCTTAACTTTTTTGACCTTGATCCTAACTTTCCTTGAATTGAATTATGGATTCAAGGTTCATGATCTCATTTTTATGGATGATTTCATGATGTTAGTGTTGGAATCAACTCAGAAACATAGGTACATTGAAAAGGAACAAGTACGAAGAGGTGGGGAACGAAAGGGAAGAACTGGCGTCCCTGGAGCTCAGAGAGGCGCGGGGCGCCATCCCTCAAACTTGAGAGGATCTTCTGGGGAGCGCTGGCTGGCGCGTCACCCCAAGGGGTGAACTTCAGAGCCCTTTTTGGGGTGCGCTCGCTGGCGCGACGCCCCAACCCCTTCCCCAGATTTTTGACGATATTTCTTCCTTGTTTTTCAACTCTAAACCCTCTAAACTTCAATGGTTCTTTCCCCAAACACTTAGGATCATAGTACCCACAACATACAACAGATTTAACTCGAAAATTCACCAGTAAACACGAATCAAATCAACAAAAGACTTCAACAACACAACCATCAAGAACTAAACGAATTTTCAACAATGTTCTTCAAGAACTCACTTTCTTTGCATTCAAATAACCTAAATTGGCTGAATTGAAACAAGATTGGCGTGTGGGTGAACTAACCCACCACTATGTGATCTCACATACCTTGTAGGGATCACCCCCGATGAAATCCACAAGAAATTCTTGAACGTTCTTGACGAATCATGAACTTCCTTCTCTTTTCTCATCTTTTCTCTTTTCTCCAAGCCCTAGCGTGAACTCAACTTTTTATAAACTGATTAAAATATGATTTTTACCCCAATTAACTCTTAAAAACGAATCAGAATAATAAGGTAAGGAAAAGACTAAACTACCCTCTAAAAATTTGGTTTTAGACTTTCCTTATTCATACAGCCCAACTTCCAAAGGGAATAACTCACTCATAGAAACTCGGAATCGCGCAAATTTGGCGGCGTTGGAAAGATCATTCCAAGGCATTCCCAACCATATCTGGAACTACAACTAAATCATCCTGAGCTAGGAGTTATGGCCGTTTGAAGTTGACAAAAAACTCACTTTTCTTAACTTAACCAATTTTTTTCAGATTTTAATTCTTTCCAAAAATGACTATTTCCACTTATAAGATTCTTCCTAGTTATTTCGAATTTTGAGAGTTACATTATCTCCCCCTTGGGAACATTCATCCACGAATGAGATTACTCTTACCAGGCTAAGGGTGTATCATCAATCATTCAGTTCAATCACCCAATCACGCCACTATTCTACCTTCTATGGAATCCATTAATCGGACTCCTAATCATGCCAGTCTATGCACCTCTTGTGCTAACTCTTTCTTACCTTCCTCAAAATGGGCGGTACAACCCATAAATAATCTATTCAAGGCATC
>JAJONZ010025827.1:0-17675 GCA_029582445.1 Solanum paucissectum
TAGACATGCTAAAGAGATAGAAATTGATACCAAAAGGTGTTACCATCCAATGGGTATGGAGAATTAAGTCTTTAAAGAAGTCAAGGTTGAAGAATCTTTAAGACCTACACCCAATTTCTTGGAGTTGAAACCCTTCAAGAACAATGTCTCCCAAAACTTAGGCCAAAAGCTGAAAAATGTAAAAAATGTCTAATCTCCATCAAATATTTTTAAGAATAAAAATTGAACTAGTATTTATAGATTTCAGAAAATGTGATCCGAAGGTTCCACTCGGCGCATCCGCCCTTTATTAGGTTTTATCACCGTCTTGCTCTATCCTTCAACATCGTCGTGTTTAGATTCATTGGGCGACATAGTACTGCTTCGCGGAACTACTCGGTGACACACCGACTTCTCCTTTTCACCGCTTATTTGATCCTTTCCTTTAGGTCTCAGCACACTGGAACAAAAGGCGAGGATAAGACATTTTGGAGATTCGCCGAATGGGTTCGGCGATTCTCAGATCTTTATTTCTTCATTCTTTTAGCTGCTTTTGTTCCTTTTTGCTAAGTAGTGTCCATGCTTTCTCTCAAACTCCAAATACCTGAAATTTAAGGGTTTTCATCAAATATTAAGACAAAATATGCATTTGAGGATACTAATCTTATCAGAATATATCCCTAAATGAGTCCAATTTGTGGACTCATCAATACTAAGTTGAACGATATAAGAAAAACAATATAATACTGGCAATATAGACTGAGCATGGCAATGGGTTGTACTTGAGTATAACTTAAAACTGAGTTAAATGCAATGACCAAGTACTAATCATGAAGATAACATGTTGAACTGAATACTGAAGTAAATGTTGAGAACATGGTCAATGCAATAAGAGTATTACTGTGGAAGCTACGATTAACTGACATAAACCACGTGAGCTAATCATGAAGTTTAATGTATACACCCCATCGAGAGGACTCAATATACCTTTCCAGGGCTATAGAGGCATGACTGTATCATGATCACTAAAACTAATACCCAACAGAGGGGACTTCTCAACCTACGTTAGCACATTCTTCTGAGACTGTGAGGGTACTCTAAACCGTAGTCCAAATCGATGCTAAGTCTACTCCCAATTAAATATGTATATATCTAAAATGCAACTAAAATACTGAGTTGCTCAAAATATTGACATGCTATCTGAAAATGCTACATAAATATATTGAAAGATATGACATTTGAGTTTTGAAGTTTGCTTTTCTGATTGATCCACCTAGTATAATTCATGAAGTACTGATAATTATTACAAGCAAGGTTCTGAATTCTATACATGGAACTATGCAAATGTTCCATGAAACGTGTTATTTAGAATCGTGGAACTATAGCAACTAAAGGCACAACCCTAGGTCTGAACAATTTATGAGAACTTGAAGAACTGACTGAATTCTAGGGACTTTATAGGTGAAAGTAAATCCACTAGTGATATCCCATACATCTAATGACGAAAACTACAAAGAAATCCTTCGGATTTCGGGGTTGAACTTGAAGAAGACCTCTGCTTGTTCTCGGGAGAACTATCGCCTCTTTTCTCTTCTTTCTGTTTTAAGTTAGGTGATTTTTAAGAGAATGAGGGTTCTAGGTAGTTTCTGACTAGATTATTAGGCTTAGACAAAGTCAAATGATGTAGTATTGGGCAAAAATAATTAGGGAATGACCCAAAAGCCCTTCTAAAATAACTGCCGACTCCCATCGACGGTGGGAACCTACGGTCCATTGGTCCACCTACGGACCATCCTGGTCGACCGTCGATGGGTTCAAAAACTTTATTTTTGGACCTTTGACTGACGAGACCCATGTACAGTCGGTTGGTAAACCTGCGGTTCGAACATGGCCTTCGTAGGTCCAACTGAATCTTTTTAAAATCCCACTAAATCTAAGACTCACCTACGAGACCTACCTATGGCTCGTGCATTGGGCAACAGACCATCCTGGTGAACCGTAGGAAAGTACTGGAACTTTGAAATATTTGGAAAATATGGAATGACCATTCACGGAGCTGCCTACGGGTTTTGTGTTAGTGCACGAGTCGTTGGTGTCTCCGTTGGTTCTGGCACCAGATCCTACAAAAGCTGTAATTTCCTATTTTTTTTAATCTGAGGTGTTAGAAATTCGACATGATAAAACTATTATAAACAATATTTAAATTACATTAAAATATATATTGAGTAAATAATTAAGTAGCAAA
Organism: Solanum paucissectum; assembly: GCA_029582445.1. Classification (NCBI taxonomy): domain Eukaryota; kingdom Viridiplantae; phylum Streptophyta; class Magnoliopsida; order Solanales; family Solanaceae; genus Solanum; species Solanum paucissectum. The sequence goes on from JAJONZ010025827.1 coordinate 2,225, forward strand.
ACTTTTTTTCATCAAAATAAAATTAGCGTACAATCTAAATTAATATTACGTTTCACAAACATCAAAAATTACTTTAAGTAAAATTGTTAGAAAAATCTCTTTATTAAAAATTAATCAATAATATAGATAATTTACGCTTTTCAATGAGAACTGTAAACACTAGAATCTGTAGTCCATTTTTTCTCACAAAAAAATGACCTTCATCTTCTCTTCGCAAAATAGAAAAATGTTTAGCCTTTTTTAAGTCAACTATAAATAGTATGTAAAGTAGAAAAAATATAGCCACAATTTATTAAGTTTAACATTAGACTATAAAGGGATACCTCACAAGAAATGTTGTTCAACCTTGAGACTTCGTGTTGATAACGTTTTGTAAAATATAATAGCAAAAGAACAATATAAAGATGAAGACAAAAAGACGGTAAGACAAAAGGAACAATATAAGATAATTTTCTTTCTTTAAAGTGTATTCAACAGTATTCTCAACACCACTATTTATAGGATTACATTGAAGAATACCAAAGGGTGTCATAAACAATACATTAACCTTTGAGAATTACTATCCATTAAGGAGGAAATAAACCTAGGAGTTATGGTCATCCACTTGACCATATTATCAACAACATTACTACCAATAAAGGAGGAAATTAACCCAGGAGTTATGGTAATCCATATGACCACATTATCAACAACATTACTACTCATAAGGGAGGTAATTAACCTAGGAGTTATGGTCATCCATCTAACCACCTAAATTATGTACAACAGGTTCTTATTTATTTTCTAGTATGTGATAAGTGAAAAAAATATTATTCCTAAAATATTTATTTATAATCTAGCAAAATACTATTGTCACGACCCATGGGTAAACCCTAGATGTAACATGGCATATAGAATCCTGAAGGACTCCATACAAGCCACTTATCATTATAGTCCACCCACATGCTTATCTACCTATGGGTATCCAGACTTCCCCTTGATATGCCAATGTATTAATCAAATTGGGGAATTTCCCTTCAGAAAGTCATCACATTGTCTACCGTTGGGCAAAATCAAGCAATCGGGTCAACATTGGGTTACTAAGTCTTCACCCACATCAAATTCAATTAAGACCCACTAAATTTAAGGGTTCAATAACCAACACAATCAAGTTTAGAATATTCTAGGCAAAAACACAAACATTCAATTCATGGGCACAATTCAATACAATCATTTAAGTACTACCCAATGAAATTAAAAAATCATATGCATCACATGGCCTATATCCCATATATAAAACACAATTTAAAGCTTAAAATGCAAAAATGAAAATTGAGAACCAACCTCAACTAGGAAGCGAAACTCGAAAATAGAGGAGAATACGGCCTGTCAACTGATCTTGCAAGAAAATGCATTTCACGCACTCAAATATCACACACTAAGGACTGTCAAACACTCAAACAAAGTATTGCAAGAGAAAGGGAAGAAAAGGGCTCAAAAATTGCAAAGGGTTTTCTTTTTATATTTTGAAAAGACCCTTGGTTTTTTTATATTAGGCACACTTGGCGTTCATGACTAACTTTACCGAGTGGGTTTGGCGGATCACTAATTGAAAATGAAGCTGGGTGAAAATTCCTGAACGAACACCAAACTTGAAGGTTTATTTGGTGGACCCGATAAAGTCCGCATAGTGTACTTTGGTGGATCACCTTTTGGAACTCAGATCGTCGAAAAGTACAACACACTTTTCCATATTTTCTTGCTTAGAAGGCGTACAAGAATGAGTCCACATAACTCCTTTTGTGGATCGAGACATGACACATGTGCTTTTTCGAATTCAATTAGACATCAATTTTTAATTCAAACATTATAACTTATATAGAAAAAAACTAGTAATTCATACAAATTTATTAACTAAGAACTTAGTCTCCATATTAATTTTCAAGATTAAAATAACTGAGCACCCATTATTTCAAAATCTAATTAAAACCTTTTCTATGAGTACAATCTCTTGTACTATGCATCTAAAGGTCTATTTATAGGAGTTCAAGATTAGGTAAAGTGTCAAGGAATATGTTATTTGTGGATGATATAGTTCTAATTGACGTGACTTGTGCAAGAGTCAACACTAAACGGGAGAGACGTGGAGAAAGACCTTAGAATCTAAAGGGTTCGGGTTAAACATAAGCAATTTCAAGTTCAATAACATAGCACATGAGATTAGTGTAGAAGTATAAATTAATACACAAGCAGCCCCCAAGAGGTAAATTTCAAATATATATCTTAGATCTATTATCCAAAAATGGGAGATTGAGAACGATGTGATGCATCATATCAGTGCTAGTTGGATGAGATTGAAGCTTGCATATGGAGTCTTGTGTGATAAGATGGTAAAACCTAAACTTAAAGGCAAGTTCTACAAAGTGATGGTTAGAACTATTATGATGTATGAGGCGGAGTGTTGGTCAGGCAAGAAATCTCATGTTCAGAAGATGAAAGTTGTGGAGATGAGGATGTTCCGTTGAATGTGTGGCCATATTAGGAATGATAATATTAGAAGTGAAGATATCCGGAACAATGTGAGAGTACTCTCGGTAGAAGAGATGGAGGAAACACTACACGTGGTTTGGGTATGTGGAGATATGATTAGAAAAAATATGACACAATTTCAGCTTACCGAGAACATGACATTAGATAAGATTTTGTGGAAAAACACCAACACAGATTAGGGTGGAAGATGATTAGATAGTAGAGCGTTATCTCACTTATTTTTTCATACTAGTAGTGGTAGTATTACTAAGGGATTTTCTTGTCCTTCGATGTTTGTTATTTTATTGCACTTTGATTATCATATTATTTTGTTATAGTTATCTTTGATTTCCAATATGCTTTGACATTGTCTCTATATTTTTCTGCTATGACTTCTTCACACTTTTTTTGGTTTCATTTCGTTTTGTTCTTCCTTGTTTTTTTTGAGCAATAGTCTATCAAAAAAACATCTCTATCTCTTAAGATAAAAATAACATTTGCATATACTTTATTCTCTCCAAACCTCACTTGTAGAATCGCATTGAATATTATAGTGGTATATAACGGTCTAAGATATAAAAAAAAGACCTAACCTTAACAAAGCTAGCATCATTTTACAAAAAAATTGTGTCAGACAATTAGATCTCAATACTCTATATCCATCCCAATTTAGGTGGTCTTCTTCTTCTTTTTTTGTCTGTCCAAGAATGTCTCTTTCTACATTTAGTAAAATTTTCAATTCTAAAATTCTACATAACAAATCTAAGACCTCAAAATTTAAATCAATACACAGATCTTTAATTTAATCTCACATAAGTCAAAACTCGGTTTTTCTTTTCAAAAATAATAAAAATTGAAAATTGAAGCTATGGATGTATTTTTTACACTTCAAAAGAAAATCTAAACGTTTGTGATTGAAAAAAATTTCAAACTTTAACAATTTTTCCTTTTTGGAAATTTAACAAGAAAGATTAAAGATTGGCTAAACTAACAAGAGAGGATTAGAGCAACTGAGAGATAAAATTGAGAAATGACATCAAAATTGATTCACTACACACACATCCGCAAAAAATTAGGAACATAAACAAAGTGTTCCTAATTTTGTGAGGCTGTGTGTAGTTCCTCAATTTGATGACATTTCTCAATTTTATATCTAAGTTGCTCTAATCCTCTCTTGTTAGGTTAGTCAATCTTAAGCTTTCTTGTTAAATTTCCAAAAAGGGAAAATTGTTTAAGTTTGAACATTTTTTCAATCACAAACATTTAGATTTCCCTTTGAAGTGTAAAAAATACATACATAGCTTCAATGTTCAATTTTTATTTTTTTAAAGAAAAATTGAGTTTTGAATTTTGTGGGATTAAATTTATGATTGTTTATTGATTAAAATTTTGAGGTCTTAGATTTGTTATTTAGAATTAGTGTTGCCTGTGAAGCGGGTCAAAATAGTATCCAAATGAGTTACAAGGCACTGTTTTGGAACATTAGATCTATGAGGACACATCATGTTTTTTACAGAGTTCAAATGTTACACAAACATCATATTTTTTTCTTCATTGCTTTGATGGAACCTTTTCAAGAACAGGTACAAGAGAAGATTAGGAATGAAGTATGCTCATGTGAATCACAATGGGAAAATTTGGATATTTTTTCCTGAAGATATTCAATACTATTATGGCTGACTCTAATCAACAATTGACTACACAATTAACTTTGTTGGATGATAAGCAAATTATCACAATAACAGTGTATGCAAAGTGTGATGCTGGTGAGAAGACAAGCTTGTGGAATGATATTTACTCAATTAGTCATGACATCACTTTGCCTTGGTTGATAGGAGGGGACTTTAATTTTATTTAGCATGAGGAGGATAAGATTGGTGGTTTACCTGTGTATCCACAAGAGTATAAAGACTGCATTATGTGTAAATTCATGTGAGTTATTTGATATAAGATTTAGAGGAAGTCCTTTTACTTTGTGAAATGGAAGAGCAACAGAAAATTGCATCTTTAAGAGGCTTGATAGGGTGTTGTTGAATCAAATGTGGTTAGGTTTATTTCTGAATGTTGAAGTAGAACACCTTTCCAGAATAGGTTTAGATCATGCTCAATTATTGTTAATATGCAGGGGACAAGTTTCTTTGGTTGCAAGGCCATTTAAATTTCTGAAGTTTTGAACAGAATATGTTGAGTTCAGAGAAGTGGTAAGAGAAATTGGAGGGTTGCTGAAAATGATTATTTCTTCATTAGTTTGAAACACAAGATGAAAAACATAAAGTTGCACTATCAAAATGGAGTAGAGAGAAATTTGGGTAAATATTCAATCACTTAAGATTGGGGAGGACATTGTGAGGGTCAAATAAGCTTTGTTAGAGGAAAACTCTTCTACAGAAAATAGGATGGTGTTACAATAACCACAAACTAAATTGAGGAGATAGTTGCATTATGAAGAAGAATATTGGAAGCAAACGGCTGGCATTCCATGGTTTTCCGAGGGTGATAGAAATACCAAGTTTTTTCACAACTTGGTAAATGGAAGAAGGAAGAGTTTATGGATTAACAGAATTGGAAAAATTAATGGGAAATGGGTTGTGGGCCAGGAGGAGGTTGCAGCTGCAGCTATCTAGTTTTATCATAATCAGTTCAACTTTGAAACTGATAATGGTGAGTTGACATTACCGAAGAATATTAAGGTGTGTATTACTATTGATGACAATCAATTATTAAACACTATGACATCATAAGAGGTAAAAGGGTGGTGTTTAAATTGAATGGTGATAGTGCCAGTGGCCCTGATGGCTTCACTGGAGTGTTTTACCAGATTTTCTGGAGTATAATTGGTAATGATGTTGTCAAGGTGGTGCACAAATTATTTTTACGTTGTACACTTCCAAAGTCAATTACTCACACTAATTTGGTCTTATTGCGTAACATAGAAAATGTGCAAAAAAAAAATTGATTTAAGACCAATTAGTCTAAGTAATTTTCTAAACAAAGTGATTTCTTGTGTCCTTCATGATAGGTTGGAGAATGTACTTCCAACAATTATTTCACAGAATCAATCGGGCTTTGTGAAGGGTAGAAGAATTACTGAAAATGTATTATTGGCTCATGATATTATTGGTGACAGCAGAAAAAGAGGTAAACCTGCAAATATTGTAATTAAGTTAGATATGACAAAGGCTTATGATAAAGTAGACTGGAAATTTTTGATGAAAGTGTTTGAAAGATTGGGATTTGATAAGAGGCTGGTGGAAAAGATTTGAAGATTGGTGGCTAACAACTGGTACATAGTGCTTGTATAAGGTCAGGTTCTTGGCATTTTCCATTCTACAAGGGGGGTAAAGCAAGGAGATCCATTATCATTTTTCTTGTTCATTATTGTTGGTGGGGTACTTTCTAGATCTTTAAATGATTTGTTTCTTCACAAAGATTTCAAGGATTTTGGGATGACAAAATGGAGTGATAGTATTAATCATTTAGCGTATGCATACGCTGATGATACTATCATTTTCTGTGTTGCTGAAAAGAAAATGCTCCAGTTGGTGATACAAACTTCAAAGGACTATGAGCCTCAGTTTGGCAGAAAATTAACAAGGATAAGAATGTTTTCTCTATCTTTCACTTGACTACAAGACTGATAATTTATGATATTGAAACTGTCACTACTTCAGCAAAGGAAGTTTCTCATTAATGTATTTTGGTTTCCAATTATACATGCTAGGAAAAGTAAAATTTACTTTACTGAGCTAGTGAAGAAGGTGAAGAATAATCTTCAAGCATGGAAAGGTAAGCTAATATCCTTTGGTGGAAAACATGTTGTTATTAATAATGTCCTTCAAATTATTCCAATATATCTATTATCAACCATTGTCCCTCCTAAATGTGTTATTCATGACCTATATAGAATCTTTGCAAGATTCTTATTGAATTTCAAGGAGGAAAGGAAGAATAAACATTGGGTACCATGGTCTGATGTTTGTTACTGAAAGAATAAAGGTGGACTGGGCTTTAGATCTTTATTTGATGTATCTAGGGCTATTTTTGCAAAGCTATGGTGGAATTTCAGGACCGAAAAATCATTATGGGCAAATTTCATGTGGATAAAAAATTATAAGAGGCCCCACATGTTGTTGAATGGAAAGGTGGCTCACAAACATGGAAATACATGCTACAAGCTAGAGATTATTTTGATCAGGAAATATGGTGGGAACCAAGAAAGGGCAGTGCTAGTACATAGTATAACAATTGGACTGAGTTAGGTGCATTATGTTATGTATTACCTGTTACTCATGCTATGCACGATGGAAAGGAGGATGTTTAGTCCTTAATATTGGGAGATAGCTGGAATGTACCTCTGCTGACTCATTTACTACCTATAGAGGTTGTTAATCATATTATTGACAAAGTTATGGTGGTGTAAGTTGATGAAGATTGGGATAAACCATGGTGGAAGCTAACCGGAAAGGGTATATTCGTTGCATAAGACCTAGTAAGAGATGAAAAGGAAAGGCTAGAACCTTTTTCAAATATTTGGGTCAAGGATCTTCCATTTAAGATAGATTTTCTAATGTGGAGAGTGTGTAAAAGAAGAATTCCTATTGAAAAGGTGATTATGCAGATGAGGGTGGTGAAGAGTGTGACATGTTGTTGTTGCAATGCAGCTGCTATAGAGACTTTTAAGCATTTATTTTGTGATTGTCCTGATTCTAAAATGGTGTGGGATTACCTGGTTGCTGCAGCTGGTGGTCAAGGTCTTTTTATTCAGTTGAGGAATAACATTCTTAAGTAGTGGCAAGCTGATTGTGCTCCAAAATTGAAGATAATTTTTAAAATCATACCTGCCATGGTGATTTGGCACATATGTAAGAGTCTGAATGTTATATATCATGGAAGGTGTACATCGATTCACTGTTTATTATCATATCTTAATAGGAACATTTATTTTTTTACTATTACTAAGTATCCTTGGATAAATAATGTTCCTAAGAGATGGCCTTTCATTGTTCAATATCCAGAGGAGTACACACCAATCCTAGTCACAAAAATTGTTACTTTGATTGCTTGAAACAAGGGAATGTTCAAATGAATTCGGATGGAGCATGTAAAGGCAACTCTGGGCATATGCCCAGTGCTTTTTGCGTGAGGAATGACAGTGGAGAGTTTGTGTATTCCGATACAAGAACAACATGGGAAGTTTTGGTAATTGAAGTTGGAGTAATATCAATGAGAATGGGGATTGAATTTTATGTAGTTCATAGTTTTCTTCCAATTAATTTGGAAACAGATTCATTAGCTCTTACTAACATCATCTATAGGGTGTGGGAAGTTCCTTGGACCATATCGATGAAGGTGAAGAAAATCAGTTCGCTAAGAGAGACGGTCCTTAATTTTGTGGAGGTGACTCACATATTAAGAGAAGGGAAAAAAGTCGCAGATTTCTTTGCTAACATAGTTTTTTCTTTTGAAGGTACAAATCATGTTAAATACACTAACATTGAATAGGTACGAAATGAAGGAAGAATAATCTTGCAAATGGAAAAATTCCAAATTCTAAATTTGCGCATAAGGAAATATCAAAACAAGTTTTATAGAACTAGAGCAGTAAACAATCAATGAAGATATTTCACAAGGCGGACATGATAGGAGTTAATAAACAAAAGCTTATCAATGGAGAGTAGCAACATAAAACAATTAACGCAAAAGCTTAATTCATAGATATGATATGCTTCATCCCTGAACAGTGGTATTAGCTCCGTTCGGAGCTCAATCTGTTAAGCAATGAATTGAATCAAATCGTATGAAACTTCCAATTAAATAAGAGGATAAAGGGTGTAGTGGTACTCACTGATACAGAGTCATTTTGTCTTTACAAAGCTACGTTGAAGGAGCCTTCACCGAGCTAGAGTCGTGGCGCTTGTGAGAATTCAAAACGTCCCCAGTGACTTCTACTCAAGGTATCTTTCTCTTGGACCAAAATGTGACCATTATTTGAAGTTCTCTGCTGGCCATTAACCTCTGTTCATCGTAGTTCCTTTGTCTCTGCGAAGAAGATGAAGTTGCAGTAAGAAGGGCGGCGCATTTTCCTTTCCCAACTGCCCTGATCTTGTCTGATTAGGTTGTTTTTTTGTTTTCAGGTCTGGGCTGTTGTTGGGCCTAGACACTTTAGTTGCTTGTGTGATTAGTTTAGTTTTATCAATAATATGGCCTTCATGGCCTGTTTAATTAAAAAAAATTAAAATATATTAACATATATTTAAAATTGTTCCTTGGAATTTTATTTTTACCTGATAAAGAATTGAGCGGTATGACTCCAAGGAGAATGGATCCCGCGTCAAGCATCAAGTTTAGTTATGAGTTTTCATCTATCAATTTATTATATGATTACTGAATTTTTAATGTAATACAAGTTTCAGACAAAATTTACTAAGTTTCTGAGAATCCTTATATGATACCATGGATTCATCTGTGTTTAAAACTCAAAAAAGGAAGAACAAAAATCATATTACTGGACAAGCATATTTAACCTTTAATTACATGAAATATACTTTTAGTGTCTTTGCTTATAAATATAAACGAATTTTCAGAGTATTGTTTCATTTAAATATCCATGCGAAATATTAAACTTGTATTGCTACTCCATATTTCAGGAAATATCTTTCTAAAAATAATCTAAATATAACATATTTTTATGTTAAGTAATGGGATAAGGCACAAGTACCCCCTAGTCTATGACCGAAATCCTAGAGATACACCTTAACTTAACTAGGGCCCTATTACCCCCCTAAACTAATTTTAAATAAAATAAATACACCACAAACACTGACATAGCATAAAGAGTGTGCACACTCTCTTGAAGGTAAGTGATGAGTGCACAAATTGAACACATGTCATTTTTTAATTGGTAACTTTATAATTAGTTAGTATTCATTTATTGATATTAAAACTTTTATATATTTAATTATTATTTATTTTTTGTAAAATATTTATTTTTATTTCTTTCTCACTTAAAACTTTTTTTGATTAATTTATCATCTTTTCACTTTTAATTATTTTTTAGCAAATTTGTGTATTTTTTTAAAAATAATTTAAAAGTGACCTTTAATTTTTAACATTTTGAATTTTTTTATGTTTTGTTTGATTTTCTTCATTTATTTTGATATTCGTTCGAAATTCACTTATTTTAAATACAAAACATTTGGAATTATATTTCAATCAAATCAAAACGAAAGACAGAGAAAATAAAAAGAGTAAATAAAATCAATAGAAAAATAAAAGAGAAAAAACAAAGAATGAAGGTAAAAAAAAAGTTTTGATACAAGGTACAAAGAATGTGTATTAACTTAATTTAAATCCAAGATAAAGAAAATAAGAATATTTTTTTAAAAAGAAATTAATTTTTTTAAAAAATAATAATAAATTTACACACGTGGCCGGTGAGTGTATACAAATACAACCAACTTGGGTGGTTGAAGGTGACACGTCAGCAAAAAAGGTGCACAAAAGTACGAAAAAATGAGTTCAGGGAGGTAATAGGATCCAAGTTAAGTTTAGATGTTTCTCTGAGATTTTGGTCATAGTCTAGGGGTACTTGTGTCTTATCCCTTAAGTAATCAAAAGACACTTTTTAATTGGTTGAAAATTAAATGTGTTGAGTCATATATTAGGAACCAAAATTAGAAATTTATAATAACTGAAGGTTCACAGAGGTTCCTAAAGTCCCTATTTCTATTTAGGATGAATAAGCAAATAGCAAAGAGATAGACAAACGATAATCTTAACAAGAAATTGTTTTTCTTCTCTGTCGTTGTTGAGAGAGAAAATGAACAAATGAGGCCCCAACCTATTACCGAAGTTTTAATTACACAATTATACTTTACGGGGTCCTATTACCCCTGAACTACATATTTAAATTTGAAATTATTACCAATCCACGCTCCATGTTTGCAAACATATTTGCAGTACCTACTTTTAAGGGGTGGGTGGATTAGTCACATCGTTGTGCTTAGGTGGACATCCATTGGTTTTATTATTTATAGGTTGGATGCCACATTTAGTCCATTAAAAGGGAGGGTAGAAAGGATCCAATAGTCAGACGGGAGGGGTAGTTTTGGGCCTAAAAATAGTTAAAGGGTATATTTGATCTATTTCAAATAGTTGAAGGGTAATTTTGACCCTTTTCCGTATATACAATACATATTTTTCTTATAAGTTATATGTTTAAATTGAGGGAAATGTCTTAAAAATCAATGACATAAATGTATATTTTGTCTGACAATGGACAGTCAACTCATTTGATCCTTTCTTGAATTATCAAAATACCTAAAAAAAAATTCCTTTCAAAATCCCTAAAAACGCGAAAATTTAAATTCAAATCAATTCACATCCATCAAAATATGTATCTCAATTCCACAAATTTAGTTGGAAAGCAAATTTTCCGAAAGAAATTTATTCAAAAATTAGATGCAAATATTTTATCCGTAGATTCAAAATCATTATTTTGTAATTCAGACTCAATGTTATTACTTAACCTAATAATATTGTCTAAAATTGTCATATGACTTTTTGATAACTTGTCACTTAACTTAATCGCATTGCAAAGTGCTCTTTGTTATTATAACAAAAGTGAGCATTTAAAAGCTAAAATGTTTGACTAAGAAGATGTGAACACAGCTATTGTGAGCAGTAATCAAGGGGAAGAGGACAATGAGAACATGCTAAGCAATATACTATGCAGAACCCTTCCAGGTACTGTCTTTACAGCTAGAAGGAGATCAAATCCTGCAAATAGAAAATGGAGCTGGTCAAGATATTTAGAACATGTTTAGAATGGAGGAAGAACAACAATTGATCAACAGTAATGAGCAAGCCATAATTCATGCTGGAACTCAGAAATCTACTCCTACAGAGAAGCTACATGGAATAGTTTCACACCAAATTATACAGGAGGAGGCAATCATAAATGTAGAGGTAGACACCAGATCTGCTGAGGTGATTTTCTAAGAGACTGTGACAGGGCAATTTTTGTATACTTGTCTAGCTATAACTAGGTCACCAACTGAGTAGAGACCGAGAAGGGTTCTAAAAGAGTTTCTGGACTGACACATAAGATTACTGCTATAAAGAGAGTTACAAAGGTAAGAGTACCCTATGGATATAACAATGCATAAACATCTAAGGAAGGACTCGGAATGTACTAGTGACCACATCAGGAGAATCTTCCTAGTCTTGGCAAGCCTGGAGAGCATAGAACATGCCCTGGCGTTGATCGCCACATGTACCAGATGACACACCTTGCTGAGTTGGGAGACCTACTGGTGTTGTTGGGACTGTAGAATGAACCCTACTATCGTTAACTCCTTGCCCCTGCATGGCAGAAGGGTAATTCTTCACCTATGACCAGATTGACCACATCCAAAGCATCCTTCCTTGCCTATAAGACACTCACCTGAATGGTTCTTACCACACTTTGGAAAAGTTGGGTCGGTCGTATTTCCTGAATCACTCCCCTGAGACTTAGAGCCTTGTGCCCTACTATTTTGATCCTGTCGAAACTATGAGTGATTTCCACCACCCGATTTCAGCTGAGAGTACTCATAGGTCCTTGTTCTAGCTTTCTTGTTGTCCTTAGCTATTTCCTTAAGCTTATCTCCCTCAACCTGCTCAGCATGAGTCATGAGTCTAGAGATATTCATATCATCTAACAACATAAAATTCTGCACTATGTCTTCACTAAGTCAGATACTACAAACAAAAACTTACTCATTTGTCCCCTTGGATCGACAACCATATGTGGAGCATACCTGGAGATTGGGTGAACTTAAATCCGTACTCTTGGAATAACATTGAACCTTGTCTCAAATTCATAAACTCCTGAGCTTTAGCCTCTCTCAATTCTCTTGGGAAGAAACTGTCCAGAAAAGCTCCGATAAAACACTCCCAAGTCACAGGAGCTTCATCCATACTCTTTCTTTCTTTCAACTTAGTGTACCATATGAGAGCCACATCCTTAAGCTGGTAGGATGCCAACTCTACCCTATCATTACCAGTCATTTGCATAACTCCAAAGATTTTCTTAACCTCATCAATGAAGTTTTGTGGGTCCTCACCAACTTGCGACCCTAAAAATTCAGGCGGATTCATCCTAACAAAATCTCTAACTCCAGCTACCACTGATCCATCATTTCTATTAGTAGGAACTGGACGTGCTGATTGTTTTGATTAGTCATACTTTGAGCCAAAAACTTAATCGCATTCCGAAACTCTGCATTCGAAACCTCATGGTCTAGGACTGGAGAGACTGCGTTAGCATTGCGTGCATTAGCATTCCGTGGGTAAGCTCTACGAGGAAGAATGATCTAAAAAGCATAACATCGAATTAAAAATGAGAAGTTGGATCATAACTTACGCACGATAAGAGTAGCAAAGAAAGTGAAGTTTTCCTAAAACACTTCGTCGTCTCCCTCTCATTAGATGTGGTGCACTTCACACGCATGAAAATGAATCTACTTAGTGCGACTTTCAGACATCCTAGGACTCTTGAACCTAAGGCTCTAATAGCAATTTTGTTACGCCCTGAGGCTACCCCCATGACGTAACACGGGCCCTAGGACCACGAGTGACCCCAAGCTAACCATGAACTGGCATATCATAAGAAAACTGAACATATCTATGAAAAGATGAACTAATGCGGAAGCTATAACATGGGAAAACTGAATGTGGGGGATACCCAATATTGATCTGAATATAAATAATATGATAGAGTTTAGTGATATTGAACAATCACTCAAATACTAAAGCTGAATCTAATATTATGTCTAAAAAAGCCTCTAACTGACTAGAGTTGCTAGGACATGTCCCAGCTAACCCTAGCAAAACTGAAACTTAAATGAAAGGTTGAATCAAAAACATGTCTATTGTCCTCAAAGTATGAGGACTCACCACTGAAGCTGTTGAATGTGGATCAGGAACTGATCTACGCGTTATCTTAATGTTGAGGACCTAAACCTACATCATGAAAAGATGAAGCGCAGAGTATGCATCGGTACTTGGAAGGTACTGAGCATGCAGGATATGATAAAATCTGAACAAAACATATAAGTTGAACAAAGCATAACTAAGCAATGACATAATCTGAACATGATGGAAATACTGAGATATATTGAAAAGAACTGAACTGAATGCAATGACCAAGTACATAACATGTTGAGGCTAAATACTGAAGTATCACTGAAAATCTGGTCAATTACACTACAGTCTGACTGTGGAAGCTATTAGTAACCGACATAACCACAATGTGAGCTAACCGTGGTGTCCTATGTATACACCCCATCGAAGGGCCCAATATACCTTGCCATGTGTATAAAGGCATGACTGGCGTGATCACTAAAATTGATGCCCACGGAGGGGACTTAACCTACGGGGGCACGTAGTTCTTGGACTATGAGAATACGCTAAAATCCTTGTCTACTCGGTGCTAAGTCTACTCCCAACTGAATATGTATATGATATATTATGACTGAAATACTGAATAACTCAAAATACTGACATACAAATTTGAATGTAACAATTTTAAACTGATAATGTGACATTCGGAAGCTGAAGCACGTATATCTGTTTAACTGACCTAGCATGTGTAATTCATGAACTAAGAGAATCTACACAACTGAGTTCTGAGTTTCATGCAAAGAACTAAGCAGCGATTCCACGAAAATAGGATAATCTAATTAGGAATACTCTAACAACTAAATCACAACTAATATATAAGGTTTTAGAAACCCTAGGTGTAACAGCCCGTATCCGAAATAGACCAGATTGCAGATTTTTGGTTTTGCATGTGGCACCCACGGGCACTATCCACGAACCGTAAGAGGACCCACGGTCCGTCCTGCAGGTCCGTGGTTCGTGTCAGCAACCTCCCCCAGAACTCAACCCAAAAATTCGGCCAAGTGTTGACCCACGGCCAAACCTACGGTCCGTAGGTCAGGTCACGGACCATGGTTCGTATCCGGATCGATGGCCCAAAAGTCCAGCTTCAGTCTTGATTGACGATTAACCAGCACGGCCCGTTAGTCGATCGACGGTCCGTAGGTCTGACCGTAGGTGAGGGTAGCAGCCAGTTAGATGGAAAATTGTGATTGGGTCAACTTCAGATGGTCATAATTTTTAGCACAAACGGAATTATGTGTCCCATGACCTATGATATGATAGATAATTGAATCCTCTTTCCAACGCCACCGAGTTTGCTAAAATCCGACCTCCGAGTGAAAAAGTTATGCTCGTTTTAGTGAAGCCCTATCAGGCAGACTCGACCGACGACTACAATAGATGGACCGTCGATTGAATGACGGTCCGTCAGTCACTTCGACAGAAATTAAGTCAAGGGTCTTTTGGTCTTTTCCTATTTCGTTTAACTCCTAAGACACGTCGTTTAAACCCTAAATTATGAGATTTTAGTCAGTTTAAGCCTAGAAACATGACTAGAACTTACCTAAGTCAAATCATTAATCAAACTTAGAAGAATTAGAACGTTAAGAGGAGAAAAGGAGAAAAGGAGAAAAGAGGTCAAGAACCCTAGTTCAAGAACGAGCAAGGTTCTATCAGTTCCAGCCCCGAAATTGAAAGATTTCTCGGTGGAATTCGTCACCAGGTATGTGGGATTTCACTAGTGGGTTCCTTTCCCCATTAGGTCCCTAGAATTCAGTAAGATTCTTCATTCCATGATTATGAACAGACCTAGGGTTTCTAGAATCTCAACAGATCATCATGAATTAGTTATTTAAATGTTCCAAATCAGATTATCACGTTATTAATCAGTTTTTTGCATGAATTTCAGAACCCTAGCTATGTATTTCTTTAGTTCTTGAATTACACATGCTAGGTCAGATATTTCAGTTATTCAGTTATACATGTCTCAGTTATTAATGCATCAATATCAGTTTAATTG